>JAMLFY010000004.1:21352041-21407041 GCA_030441495.1 Dalbergia oliveri
CTCATCACTACCATTGCTTTCGTTGTGTTCACTCATTAATTGATGACTGGAAGAGTGAATATCTCAACCTCACCGAATCGAAACGTAAACTTGGCAATGTTCCTATGACTACCTGAGAAGGGCACTGGATCATTCACTTGAAAAGCGTCGTCAGGTAGTTCTTCGAACCTCAACTCGACCCCTAGGTTTAGTTTTCATGACCATCTTCCAATCCTTTCTGCACTTTCAGGGTATGATGCATAATATACCTGTCTTGCATTCTGAGCAATGATGAAAGGATCATATGCACCATATCTCTTAGTATGATTCACCTCGGTAATTTTATATTGGTTGTGTATGCGTGTTCCGTCAGGGACGTCTTGGGTCGTACCAATCACAATGAACAACACTACCAATTTTTAGGTCCATCACCACATATTCAATCTCCAGTATTTGTTTGATTACTCCATACCAATCACCCTCCCCAGGTATCATCTCTCTGACACACACCCCACTATTGTCTGTTGTCTCCCTCGGCCCCATTCAAATGTATGAAACTTATATCCATTCACATAATACATTGGCCAACTGTTTGCTTTGTCAGGACCCAAACCAAACTTTGTAAATAAGGACATGAAACATTATTGTTTTTATCAAACACCTACATGAATAATTGAAATTAAAAGATCAACACAAAAGATGACAACTAGAACATGTGTGTGATGTTGGATCAAATGGTTACTAGATAGTTAGGTCACATACAAAGGATCTGAACCATGCTGGAAATTGTTCAAGGGTGTGTTGCTCATCAACTTGTTCAAAATACCTATAAATTAAACATTGCAGGTAAAATAAGATTTGATTTGTGTCATCAGTTCATAAATAATTGAAAGTGATACATTGATATCACTCACATTTTAAATGGTTGCACTTCTTCACAGTTGATTAAGATATGTAAATGTGCAGCATGTTTCTCTTCTCTGATAGCCAATGGGGTTTGGATTTTCCAACACGTCAAGCTAATTGAATATAGACAAAGTATGTTGAGTTGAACTTTCACCCCATCATCATTCCGACCAACCCTTGTTCGTCTAGATTGAACATCAACTCAAAGTAATAGGAACAAAAGAAAGATGTCTCCTTAGAGATATATGCCTCACATATGGAACCTTCTATTGAGCCCTATTTTCACAGTTCTCTTGAAACTTCCAATATTTTTCAACGGATACATCATATTTATGCGGCCAAGCCACATACAGATGCTTCATATGCCAAGTGTACGGGTAAGTGTTCCATGGAATCAAGAAACTAGAAGGAAATATTCTCTCTAATTTGCAAAGAATTATAGGAATGTTTCTCTCCATAATTAAGATCTTCAACCCTCAGAGTGGATGAGCATAGGTCTCTAAAATATTGACTCAACTCAGTCAATGGCTTCCAAATAGGGAGAGGTAATTCTCTAAATGCAATAGGAAGTAAGCACTCCATAAATACATGACAATCATGACTCTTCATGCCAACAAATTGTCCTTGTGCAACATTGACGCATCTACCCAAATTTGAGGCATAACAACAGCATCCTCAACTCTTGCATCCACTTACACACAGCTTGTTTCTCCAACAAAGTTAGTGTGTAACTAGCCTTCAAACTTCAGCCATTATGGCAACTTCTGTAAACTTAACTTCAGTCGCTTGCAATACTCTCCAAATCTTCCTTGCTTTCACATTGTCCTTAGTCTTATCAATTATCCATCACAAGTGTTTATGATGTTATCACACACATTTTCTCTACATGCATTACATCAATACAATGACGAACTAGATTATCTCCCAAATAAGGTAGCTCCCAAAATATACTTTGTTTGGTCCAATTATGATCCCCGTATTTGGAAATCGTATGGATTTACCCAATTCATTATATTTGGAAAGCCTCTAACTTCTATGCCAAACCTGGTTACCACTTAGCCTAACGGAGGCTCATCACGTTCAATCATCTTCTTTTTAAACACATCTTTTACCCCTAAATTCATGATCAAGGTCCAAAAACCTTCGATGACAGTTCAAACCATGAGTTTTCAAACCATGTTTCAATGTGAATGCCTTTGTATCCTCCATACAAATTGGGCATGCAATTTCCCTGCGTCATCCAACCTGACAACATTCCATAAGCTGGAAAATCATTGATAGTCCACATCAATGATGCCCGGCAAAAAATTTTGTTTTGTGGAAATGTCATAAGTTTGTACACCTGAATACCATCTCCTTAAGCTCATCAATCAATGGTTGGAGGTAAACATCAATCTTGGCTTTGGGATTATCGGGCCAGGGATTATACAAGTTAAAAACATGTAAGGATCTTTCATGCACATTTCAGGAGGGAGATTGTAAGTGTAACAACCAGCCAGCAAGAATAGGGTTTGCTAAATTGATTATTAGGAGTAAATCCATCTGCACAAAGCCCCAACCTAATATTCCTAGGATCACGCAAAATCAGGATAAATTTGGTCAAAGTGTTTCCAGGCTTCACCATGGGAAGGTGGGTCATGACACCATCATTTCTCTTATTCTCAAAGTGTCATCTCATGTGAGGTGCTGAACTCATTGAAGCATACAACCTCTTTAACCTTGGAATTAGGGGCAAATAGTGCATTCTTTATAGGGAACATCCTTATATCTTCCATTTCAGATCTTTTGGTTTGAACCTAGGGCTTTCACAAAATTTGCATTGGGTTAGGTATGCATCATCTTTATAGTACAACATGCATCCCTTCAAACAACAATCTATTTTTTCTGATTTTAGCCCAAGTTTTGAAACTAATTTCTTGGCTTGATAGAAATCCTTTGAATAGAACTAGGTTGTGGACTAATCTCACTCATCAATGATGCCCACTAATCAAACGAATTTTGACTTTGATTAGCTTTTGACTTTATAGCTAACATCCTAACCGCTAGACAACTCCGAATGCACACACCCTTCCCATAGAGGCCTTTACAGCCTCTAATATGAGAAAATTTCTAAGCCTGGCATTAGGAGCCTCGATAGAAGGTTCATAATCTCCAGATAATTTGGCCAAACTACATCATAAATCATTTCCTCATATCGATTAGAGTTATCCTCCCAATTAATATTTCCCATGACATACTCACCAATATTAACTCTACTTGAACTACCTCTAACATATGTATTTTCAACACTAGCATCTTCAAAATTGTGTGTGGCAACTTCCCCATGTATAGTCCAAACCCAATAATCCGCCATAAAACCATCCTTATATAGGTGATACCTAATGGTGTCCATATCAAAATATTTCCTACATTTGCACTTAGCACAAGGGCACCTAACTGTTTGCTCATTCATAAATTGTATTGTCTAACAAGCCACCCACAACTTTAAACTCCTGCATAAAATTCAGGTTTGATTCCCTCGACTGGGTACACCCTGTCATACATCCATAGTCTGTTCAGGAATCATGGTTCTTCAATATGTAATTTAACCTAACAAATTCATTTAAAGTTTTAAAAATTAAGATCTTATTTAATTATTAATACTTCTAAACAAATCATCTTCTAGAAAGTAAAAATCTTTCGGTAAATAATTTGTGCTCTTTAACTTAATGTCTCCTTCGGCAACACCCCTTAAATTAAGATTCCACTATTTAAATTAAAAATAAATTCGAAGAAAACCTCCCTGAAACTAAGACATCCCAAAAAATTAATTTCAAGTATATCCAAATCAATCTAGTCAAATAAGACTGAACAATACAATCAAACAAACATTTAAAGATCCTAAAATCATTCTAGAGCACACCCCTTATAACATCACAACATGCATATCCTCCAATCTACGCATACACAATCAATCTCCAGCAAACAATGCAAACAAGTCAAAAGGAGGACCTCTTACGCCTTCCCCCCAACATGCAATCCCAATTTCCTACAACTCTATCTTAGAAATCATAAGTCTCTATCCTAACAAAAATGTAATTAAATAAGAAGAAAACAATTACTTACCTAAAAGACAAAAGAATAATAATCCTCAACAGATTAAAACGTTCTGTAACAAAATCAATCATTTAAATTAATAACTTCAAAAGAAATACTAATAACGATCATGATATATAAAAAAGATCAAGTGTTTTCCATACAAAGAAAAATTGTTCATTGTTTAATTTTCCTTCTTTGCATCTTGACTTCCTATATCAAGGAAAATACATACAAAAACTTAATTTCCAAATATTAAATATGAATCCAAACAATTAAAAAACTTGTACATACCAAACTAAACCAAACTAAAGCCATGGAAGAGACTCATTACAATTTGTGATATAGAAATAGCATTTGAAGTAATGCATAATTGAGATTGAAATTTAATCAAATAGGTGGCATGCATGAGTGCGAAATGAAAAAACAAATAAATAATGGAAGGATTTTGATTGTCGTTGGTTAGACTTGACTAGCACAAAATCACCTACAACAATTATATTCTTTTTCTTCTTCTATTTCCTAAGTCTTCATATATTCTTTTAACTATAAATCTTCGTTAAAAGCTGTTTGTGTAAATAACTAATTTATATATTTATCGATTTGCATTTTTATAACTAAATTTTGATAATTTGATCACGAAATTAAATCCTCAATCTTGAAAAAAAATACACTTTAAGACCTTTGTGATTATTCAAGCCAAAACAACAGTTCAATCTAACAACAGAGTATGGATAATGCATGACAAATATCAATGAATCAAAGACTTAAATGGTGTAAGGATAGTATCCACCTAGATGAGCAAATGGGTAGCCGGTAACGAAGAGAGAGCAACGAGGGTGAGGGTTCGGGTCAAGTTTCCTGTAAAGTCGCTAGGGGTTAGGGTCGTCATGCACGTCAAGGTCACGGGGGTAAAGATTCTGTAGCCACTGCAGTTAAAGCTAAGACGAAAGTAAGGTCAATGGAGAAAGGCGGGGGTAGAGGTCGTCGCTAGCGGGGACAGCGAGGTTCGCCGAGTCTTGACGTTCGGTTCTTGTGGCTTTCACTTCTCGTGCGAGGGGTTACGTGGTGTGGTGGGTGGCGGACGGGTGGTGCATGGTTCAAGCTGGGCGAGGTGGTGGGACGGGGGACGACGCCGGACGGGGCGATGGTCGGCGGGGGGGGCGGTCGGCAAGGGGCCTTGGGATGAGGGGGGCGCGCGGGGGTCTGGGGGTGGGGCAGAGCCAATTGGAGAGAGAGAGAGAGAGAGAGAGAGAGAGAGAGAGAGAGAGAAAACCAATTTTGGTCTTGATGGATGTAGAAGCTGAAATATCATCAAAATTTTTCGACGGATTTGGGTCTCTAATTATAGTAAATTGCGCCTTTTTTTATTTATTGAATATATTAAAATGGGTCGATAATATCATTTATCCAATATTTTATTTTTTATCGATGGAAAAATCCATCGGTAATATATTTATCCCATTTTAAAAAATATATATTAGTTCTCGATGGAAAAATCCGTCGGTAATTGGCGCGCCAAATATATTTAAGTTGGCGCCAAGGTTCCGTAGGATTTGCCAATGGAAGAATTAGTCGATAAAGTGAAAACCAAAAGATCCGTCTTGTTACATTAGGTCAGAAGATCATACAAAAATCGATAGAATAAATTCTGTCGATAAAATCCATGAGTAACGCGAGTTCTTTGTAGTGAACGTGCATCCTTTGCATCTCCTCAAATACAAAGAATCCCACGGACTACAATGCAAACAGAGTCAGGAGAAGGGTATACAGCCCTCCCCGAGATCATGCAATCAGGATTTGGCTATCACTCTATTCTTAGAAAAACATAAGTCTCTATATATCCTACATACATCTTAAACCATTAAATGATATAAATAACAAGGATTTAGTTACTAACTTCTTATGGCAAGTAAAAAATAAACAAAATGTGGGGAATCTTGGCGTCCAACCAATCAATCCTGGAAATCCAATATGAGTAAATTTAATCAACACTATATATACAGAAAACATAAAATAACTTTAAAGAATAAGAATGGCAAGCTGACCCCCAAAATTGGATAATCGTCCCACCCTTAAACAAAACTCCTACATTAACAAAGTAACAATAATAATTACTCCCAAATGCAACAAAATACAACACTATGGGCACCCGCAAACGGACGGAAAAAGTAAATAAATCAAAAAACTAAACTGATTGAAAATGTTAAAACCCTGATTGTAATGATGGCCTCCGTTTTCTCAACGGAGTTCTGGTGGGGACGACGGCAGCCAAAAAGAAGGTGGCGGTGAAGGTTTATAGAGAGAGAGAGAGAGTTCATGGAGTAAGGAAGGAAGAAGACTCATGGTGGGGGGATATACAGCTTGCAGAAGATATATCGACGGGTAGTTTTCAATTAATGAATGGTGCGTTTAATAATTGGTACTTAGACGGGGTTACCAGAAGGAAAGTCCTGAAAATCCAAAGGTTGTGTGATAACTTGTAAAATTTCAAAGCCATGGATCATAATAATAATTAACAATTTTAAAAATAAATAATCGTTTCGAGATAAGCCAACAAGATAATATTAATAAAAACAATTTAAAAAATATTATTAAATACAATTCCATTATTTAATAAAAAATAAAAATAAAACACAATGTTAAACATCCCATCGGTAATATTTAATAAAAAAATATAAAATATATTATAAATACCTCGATTAATTTAACAAAAAAAATTCGAAGATTGAAATAATCGTGGATACACCGGGTTGGACACTATGCACGCCAAGTGGCACATTGTCCACGGTGCTCAAGAAGATCTGCAAGTGCACGTAATAACAACCACAAATATTTCCAAAAATGTGCCAACATGTGGAAGATTTCATAATGACTTCTACAGGATTGTAACGTTGTCGATAGTTTATAGATCTGCACATTTTCTTGGTAATGTTATTTGATGAGTTAACAATCATATAAAATGTCAAACTTATTAAAAAATATGGCAACATATTAATTATAAACAGGGACATGTCATATGCATGGCACTTGGACAAAGGTCACAATAAGGAAAAAGAAAAAATTGGGCATTGGTTTAAACATGGAACTCCACATACTTCACATTTGTAAGAGCATTGGTCTATTTGGTGTGTAAGAATTAACATTGTTCACAACAGGAGAGTATCCATCGAAGAAGGAAAATAACTCAAAGAAGAAAGAAAAAATAATAATATTTTTTAATATGAAAAATTAACAAATATAAAGAGCAAACAAATAAAAGTAGAGAAGAAAAAAAGTAAAAATGAAAATACAAAAATAAAAATCAAACAAACCTCAAACAACCAAAATTAGCAACACCTAAATTACTAATGATATTGTTCTTTAGTCCAGGACAATGACATTAAAAACTTGTTTGCCAATTTAGAAACTGGCTACCAACAAGTATATTGCGTACACAAGTAATTGAAAGAATGAATACGGGATTGTCTTTGAACAAGGACTAATTAAGAACAAGTACTAGTTCATTTGGGTATGTCACTATTTACCGCAGGGAAAAAATGTGATTTGAATGAATAAACAAGTTGAATTTAAAAAAAGTAATCAAATTAAAATGAAATAGAATCAATATAGATAAAAGGCAGATTGTTAAGGGTTAATTTCATCAAAGTTTCCTGGCTTTAATTTGCATTACCTAATTGTCATATTCCTTCCTAATAATGTTGTTCCAAATTGAATTTTCATCACTAATAGTTGTAGCACGATCTCTAACTACACTATCCCTATTAAGATAAATAAGGTGCAAATTCTCATACTATATTAAGGATAAAGAATAGATTCCTTAAAGATCACAAGATAAGCATATTCTACTGTTACTACTTCACTGTTTAATCTATGTTAAATTTTTGGTCGCTTATTTTATAAAGTGAAATATCTTTTGATAGTATAAAACCATACATTAGTTAATGAGTGATCAAGCCAAGATTAGCATTAAGATTGCTAGAAAATAAGAAATGTGTTAAAAGGAAATTCAATAACAAAGGATGGAAAACGTTATCTAAGAATCTAACTCCCTAACACCTAAGAATCTAGCAACAAATAAAAGAAAATAAAATAAAATAATAAACCTTGGAGTATGCCCATTGAATAACCCAATCCTTAGCCTATGTCTCTCCCTCAAACCCCCTAGCTCTCTCTTTAAACAATCATATATTTAAAGAAAGAGTCAATACTTATTTCATCTTGATTTTTTACTTGTGAGTCATTTATCAGAAACTTTTAAATGAGTTAGAATTGCAGTCATAATTACAAACATGAGTTAAGTTAGTTCCATCCATTCCCATTTTATTTAACATTTTGTTAATTAAATGATTCTTTGTAATGTTAAGTGATATTCTTTTGATAGCTATGTATTATCTAAAGTATAATGAAATTAAACTCCTCAATTTTGTGTAAAATTGCATAAAAATTAATTATTTTTTTATTTAAAAAAGAGATTTAAATGAGTTGTTTTGTATAATTTTGGACATTAAAATGAGTTATTTGAAAACTAGTTCTACTTAGATTATATAAAGTATATGAAAGTATCGTTAACGTAATTTCACATTGATTTTTTTATGGAATGTTAAATAAAAGTGGGCTGAGAGGATTGATATGACTCATCTTTGCAATGTTGGGGATTTAATTTGACTATTTTAAAAGCAAGGACTAAATGACTAATAAGTGTAAAGTAGAAGAACAAAATTGAACATAACTCTTAAAGAAACGCAATGTAAAATTGAATTTGATATCTTCCATGATTTTTTCCTAGATTTTGGGCAAATCTTCTTATCCTTTTGTATCTCAAATTTGATCCAATGCTCCAAATTTTTTATCATCTCTTCAAATCTTTAACTAATTTTGCTATCTTTTTATTATGCAAACAAAAACACAATTTATGATAATATATTAGGGTTAAATCCAAAAACTCAAATTAAATGATATTTCATTAATAGTGAAAATATTATTTAAATTTAACAAAAAAATTAGAAGATTTAAGGAAAAAAATTTAAATTTATTAACAAATAAATGTGAGAAAAGCCTAAGATTAATTATAGTCATATGATGGGTTTGGATGCAAGCATGAGGTCCGATTGAATTCATTACGACCAATATAATTTTTGAAGTACAAAAAAAAATAAATGTGAGAAAAATAAGACAATAACACCAGTTATCAATGGGCTTAAAAAAGTGTAAAATTAACCTTTTACATGCATTAAAATCTTACAGGATAAAACCCTCAAGCCAAAGGACATGCAAATCCAAACCTAGAGCTCAAGCATCCATAAATTAAAGGCTATGTCCTTAGGATAGTGACACCAGCACCTCACGAAAGTTAGGAAAGCTCATTGGAAAGGCATGAATTCTGACTCAAAAGAAGGATCTTCTGAGAAGGAAAGCAGACTCAACATAATGGTCTTCCACAAATTGTGGAAAGGATAAGGTCTTCTCAGGTTAGCTCATGATTAGGGTTACCAAGTAGGGCAAGTCGAAGGAAGTATAAGTAGCTCATCTTTTAATGGTATGCTATCTTTGCTTTTACAATAAACCCTTTTAGATCCTTGTTAACTTAAGCATTGGAATCCTTGCAAGTTCCCCTTCCAAGACATTAGGACGAATTAAGAAGAAGAGAAGTATCACACCACCCTTTCAATCATGACACAGAGCACCAAGGTTTAGCTATCCTAAGGTTTTTTTTTATTAATAATCAACAAAAGGTGATTACAATTGAAAGGTCCAAAAACAGACAACGGTCTAAATGGGGTATCCCAAGTCTTCTAATTATATCAGAAATTACTCAAAATATAACAAAGAGGGAAAGTGTTTGACGGTGTTTGAGAACCCTTTAAGAGATAATATTGAGAAAATTTTTGGCTGGAGGAATCCTTTTGCTCAAACACTTTAAGGTTTCTTGCGATCCATATTCTCCAAATCAGTAAAAGCCACAAAAGTTCTTCGTTCTTCTGCATTTGTGATGACTTCATCTCGCTCACCAGCTTATCTAACCACCATTCCTGAAAGGTATTCTCATAAACAAAAACTAATTTTTAATGTTTTTTAATTTCTTTTTGAAATTTAATTTTTATATCTTGTTATTAATTTCTTTATAAGGAGTGTTTCAGTTCTCATTCACCAAAAAAATTACCGTAAATGCAACCCCAATTAAGCATGTTATTTGTAAATATAAAGTGATAAAAAGTTATATAAAAACGAATTTCTCTCAACTTTATCGGTGTCAAAATCAAACCATCAATTTTGAATGTTGAATCAATTTGATGGACTTGTCTGAAAGTCTCAAAGCCGTTAAATCCAGGGAGGAACTAGTGGTAGTCCATGTTTATGGCTGATTTAGCTAATTTGGGACCATTGGTTGGAAATTTAATTCTCTTCGTTGGGTCCTATATGTCTTTAACTCCCTATTTGTGTTTGAAATATAAGAAAGTGATTGATGAAAGCACAATAACGGAAGAACAATAGTAGAGTGTACATTTTACTTAATCAGAAAATAAAAAAGCTGTATGTGTGGAAGAAGATAAATTTCCCAGCACAATGACGCCACCTCTCGTAACGCGTGGGTTTAATTATGCTTTTGGTTTATCCAAGTATTGTGATTTATTCGTTAGATCTTTTAAACTCGCATTTAGATTGTAAATATAGATTTTTTATGTAAAATATCACAACTTTTCTGTTTCGTTCTCTATAATATTATAATTTTCTTTTGATCTCCCAAAGTATCACTTCTTCTTCTTCTTCTTGTTTTTTTTTTGTACCATTAGTTTTCCTTTTTACTCATTAGTCGATTTGTCCCCAGTCTCCACCCCTGACGCCAGGCAACGGATAACACTTATAGTAAGCCAACAACAGAATTAAACCATAATTAAAATAAATTTTCAAGAAACTAATTTAAAAAAAATTTGAAAAATGAGAAAACAAACAGAAAATTTGTGACATTATGAGAGTAAAAATATAATTTATCCTAATTACGTTTGATTGTGGTACAAATTAAATTCCATCCATATGTTAATGAGCAAAAATACAACAATATTCCCGGTAGCAAAATTGTACTTGTCCATTTCCACTACTTGATGTGGAAGCCTCAATTCCGAAATTAAATTCAGACCGTACCACACACACTCGAACTGGCCCTCTCCGGCAACTTCAAGTGGAAGATACTGCAGTTTGAAAGAGGGGAGTAATTTCCTGCATGCTGCCTTTATTTCTCTGTCACTTTCTCAAACAGTCTAGTCCTAACATCTGTTGGGAACTCCCTTGTAACACAAGCCAAACCAGACACTAAGCTAGCTAAAGGGTATCCAAAACTTGAACATTGGTGGTCATGTTACACATGACATGACCAACGAAGATCGCGGTTCTGGTTAATTCACTTCCCTTGCATGTATGGTAAAAATGTTGAGCACAATTGACACGTGAAAGATACATCTTAAATTAATCATAAACACTATTACGTCCTAGCTGGTATTTGGAATTGGAATTAAACGACTCAATTTCAATTTTCATATATATTTGGAATAACATATAAAATTATAATTATAATTCTAAATATAATTCTATAGAATTTAAAAACAATTAAAATTGACTCTTCTTAATTCCTAACCAATATCCTAAGAATTATTAATTTCAAAACTTATTAACTATCTCCCTCCTCATTAAATTTATTTAATTTCTAACGACTTTGTTGCAATCCTTTGGTTAAGTCAAACATGAAATTTAAGATCTAAGTGAATTCTAATTTTTTTAAACTGAAATTTCACATTACAATTTCTACTCCAACATTCAAACAGACCCTTAATTGCTCTTAGAGAAAGACAGAAAATTTATTATGTACTATTTATTATTTGACACATTGATTGCTATATTAAAAAATATAAAATAAGACATAATAACGGTATCAAAACTAAAGTATTAACAAATGAAAACTTCTTATTCTAAAATCATCTAAGAACTTCTCCTTAAACCAAAGTCTAGTCTATATGAGTTGCAAAATGTACACCAAAATGTTTGTTCTTTGTTTTAACATATTGCCATTGTATTTTTTTTTATACATTATTCTATTGTATGGTGCATATTTATTTTTGTGTTGAAACTTGAGGAAATTAAAGGAGGGAAAAAGAGGATGACAGAGAAGGTTACGTTGGAAGAGATATTTATAACGTATACAGAAGGAGCATGTACTGGGTGCAGGCTATTTTGGAAGAGAGTTGGCAGTAGCTAAGGGGTGAGAGGAGCAGTGTACATGCAATGTGGCATGTAGATGCATGGACATATATATGGTTTTGAGGGAAAAGGACAAAGAGGACCAGCTCTGCTCTGATGGTAGGGTAATAACAACAGGCTAATTAGCATGAGTTTTCATCCCTCATCACACACACGCAATGCACACATAGCCATTCAGATATATATTGGAATTGGCCTGAAATTGATGGCAAGGGGGATAATGGTTGATGGGAAAGATCCTTCTTCCTAATGCATGATACATGTTGGTGGGTTGGTGGCAAACCCTGCCCCTCTTCACTGGACCCATCCTCTGGATTCCTGCCCTTTCTCTCTCCCTCCCTCTCCTTCTCACAAGAGAAAACACAATCCAATTTGGACTAGAAGTTATATAGCCAACTCATTTCTCTTTTTTCTTAAGCAACCTCCCCCCTTCACAAAATTCACACAGCATAGATATATCAATATGACATCACCATGTAATGTTCTTTTCCTAAGAAAGCCTCTATGCCCCAATTGCCCCATCAATACTTCTATGATTCTAGAATTTCAATTGAATATGCTCCATATATAATAATAAAGAGACATTTTTAATAGAATTCACTTTTGATTTTCATTTCTAGATAAAATATCACTTTATTATCGGATATGCAGTATAATAGCACATCCAACTAGTACTTTAGGAACATGCCAGTAGTTCACTCTTCCTCACAATTAGACTACTTTCCATATCCAATGTCGTTTGCTTATGCTTTTATTAATAAAATCATCATGATGAGCATTACCTCTAAAGTCACCTACTTCACATTAAAGTGGCACAATGTTTCTGAAATCTGAATCTTCATTTCCCTGCTGGCCCTTAACAACGGAATCAAAATGACATGAAAAGCGTCTTGCTGCAGTTCTAATTCATCATTATATTTAAAGACAACTGTCTTTTGCAGAGAACACCCCTACTTGTCTCCCAAGTGAGCAACTAGTTTATCATTAGGAAAATAATTACGAGTCATGATCTTACACATGCAAACACTTCATTGGAATATATAATATATTGAACAAGTTGAGGCACAAAAGCAAGCTTTCCTTCTTTCCTTTTCTAAACACAATTCAATTTTAATTTCTTCATTCTTTTCATATACACTAAACATCATTTTAACATCTAGTTACCTGCGTATTTTTTTTTCCTTCTACAAATGCTTAACCAATTGGTTTTCCTTTTATTGGACATAAAATAAGGTGGAGTGTAATTCTTTTATTTATTTATTTGATACTATTAATTAGCTCACACACAATAAGAAGAGAAAAAAGAAAAAAAAACCAGGGATATATATGGAAGTTAATGTTTAGAACTATAGATTCAAACATCCTCCCCACCTCCTCTCTCTCTCTCTCTCTCTCTCTCCCCCTCTCTCTCCTCCCAACTTACTTCCTTTCCAAATATTCACATAGGAGAGCAAACACCCTCCCTAAAACTGATAAGGTATATATAAGCCATCCTTCAGAAAATTGAAGAGCTAGTTTATTCCCATCAAAGGATGTTGTGCGGCAAACTCTAGTCTTTTCATTGGTTCTTTAACAATAGCATGGTTCAACCTTTGAGCATATCTGCAATCTTCTCTCATATATTCATTCAAAGTGGAGAGCACAGTATCATTCAGCTGATCTTGGAAGATTTTTGGCAGGCCTAGACCACACCCAAATGAGATATGGCTTTCTTCCCTGCAAATTTCATGCTACAAACCGCTCAGCATGATGATCACCAACATCCACCTTCCCTGAACTCAATTCTACCCACATGTGCACCACAAGATTATCATGGTACTTACTGTCACTATTCAACACAGAAACAAATTAACATCACAAGCACACACAGTACACTAAAAAATATTATGTGCCTAATATAATACCTTGTTTTTCAAAAAATGTTGATGATATATATATATATGCAGGGGGAGCATCCTTTCTAAGGAAGAGATCTATGTCATTTTCAGGGATTGAACAAGAGGCTAATGCTGAGGAAGATTATCTGATGATGGATCACAAGTAGGGGAGGGAGAGGAGGCTAGACATGGAACAGGTGAAGACACTTGAGAAGAGCTTTGAGCTGGGAAACAAGCTTGAACCTGAGAGGAAAATGCAGCTGGCAAGGGCTCTTGGGTTGCAGCCTAGACAGATTGCCATATGGTTCCAGAATAGGAGGGCTAGATGGAAGACCAAGCAGCTGGAGAAAAGACTATGATCTCCTTAAAAAACAATATGAAGCTATCAAGTCAGATAATGATGCACTTCAAGCTCAGACCAAAAACTTCAGGCTGAGGTTTGTTACTCTTCTTCTACCTCATAATCCAATCATTATATGTTTCTTTGGTCACAGGTCTACTTTGACATGATCTTTTGCCTTTTAATTTTTACTCATTTTTGTTTTGCTTTTCATTATACAAAAGATAGGAATGATAAAAAACTAGAGGTGTTCAAGTTCTCATAGATTGTTTTGATTCTGTAGAATAAAGCTTGACAATGATGAAACAATTATCTTACCTTTGTTTTCTTCTTTGCATTTCTAAGTATTTATGCTTTTTTGACTTTAGGATGATTTTCAGACCCATTCCTTTCACTCCACTTCTCCACGTTATAACTTTCTAAACGCCGCCTTTTCTCCTATCATCATCGACAGCAACTTCATCAAGATCCTTTTCCACTGATCAATTTCATGTCTCTCTTTGCACTGGTTTTGTGCGTATTCATTTAGTTTTCATCCTACCATATTCTACAGATATTTATCAAATTCTAATTACATTAGCACTTATGTTTTTGGGGGCCATGTTGTCCTGCTTTCTGCATATATGTATATATATATATATATATATATATATATATATATATATATACATACATGTAGTTTGTGCCCTTTCATAGATTAGCTAATTCTTTTGCCTATGACTGTTGCAGATATTGGCACTGAAAAGTAGAGAGCCAACTGAGTCTATCAACCTCAACAAAGAAACAGAAGGGTCCTGCAGCAACAGAAGTGAGAACAGCTCGGACATCAAGTTGGACATCTCAAGGACACCAGCTATTGACAGCCCTCTATCCAGACACCAGACCACTAGCAGACCCCTCTTTCCATCCACTGCTGCTAGGCCTACTACTGCAGGATCAGTGCCTCATCAGCTTTTCCAAACTTCTTCAAGGCCAGACCACCTCCAATGCCAGAAGATGGATCAAATGGCAAAAGAAGAGAGCTTAAGCAACATGTTTTGTGGGATGGATGATCAATCTGGGTTCTGGCCATGGTTGGAGCAGCAACATTTCAATTGAATCAAGAGGGGAGAGTTATAATTTATAAAGAGCAGAAAAGGAAAAGAAAATTGGAATGTAGTTTTTCCATGTAAAATCAAGAGGGTGCCAAATTAATTTACCATACTTTATGAGTTTTCTTAAATTAAAACCCATGTTTTGGAAACTTGATGTATAAAATAGGATATATCAAGTAGAAGTTTTTATGGTGGAACTTGGAAATTTTTATTTGAAGGAATAAAGGGCTATTCACTTCTTCTTCTTTTTTTTTTTTTTTAAGTTGATTAGTATAACAAGTTTTCTGAAATTTTGAGTAAAATTCTGTGGTTGGATTAATGGACTGCGAGAAATTTTTCAAGTGACAGTACCATGCTTGTTAGTGTCTGACTTGCAGGCATTAGCATGGCCCATTAAAATAAAGCGGATTCTCTCGTTACATGTTTACTATTCTTTAATCCAATTATTTTTGCTTGCTTTGGAATCATACCTTTGTACTGTTGAGCAAAAGTGTTTGGAGTGCTTTGAAGAAAGACCCTCTAATGATTCATGCTGATTTCATCAATCTGTACCAGCGGTGAGCAAAATCCAACTGACATAGACAAAGAATACATAAAAAAAACAGAAGAAAATAAAGAAAATAAAGAGAATCAAACACAGATTCCAAGGGAGAAGAGGACAAACAGATGGAAGAGTGAAAGAAAACAAAGAGAGTTGGAAATGGTCATTCTCGTGAATGGGACGTTGTCGATTTTCTAGTTCATGACAAAGTAAAAACAATGGGGTGTCATACGAAATTTTTGGGCATAGTGAATGATAAGCAATTCCTATAATATTATAATTTAATTTCTATACAATGAAATTTATACTAATACTATCAGTTAATAAAATTTTATTAAAATGATAAATCATGAAAAATAACTATCACTATCATAACTAACTATCATAATTTGTTCTTTTCATGAAATTCTATTAGTTGATACAGTAAATTATTTCACTTCACCATCAATGTAAACAAATCAAACTCATTATATTAAGTGTAAATATAATTTTACGATTTATATTAAAAAAAAGTTCTGTATGCAACTTTAGTGAGGGACACCTAACACACCCTAAAAGCAAATAGAGAGAGAATAGGATCAAGAGAAGAAAAAAGAGTGAGTCTCCTATTCCTATGAGATAGTGTCTAGAATATGCATTTTATGGATCCTCTGTGTGGGATACTTTCTCATATGTAGTGTTTTAAAATACGATTGTGGTCACAAATGTAGTTATGATTGTGATTGTTGCAATTGTAGATAACAGTTATCGCGATGAGCATTGTGGTGATATAATGTGAATTTTTTGTGTTTGTAAATTGAAAATAAACCTGTTGCGACTTCTTATGATCTTGATGCAATCTGTGTCTGTTGCGTCTTAACACAACTGTATTGTTGTTAATTATGTGAAAATATATGCATTACATCGCGATTGCGGTTCAATGAGGTTGTGTTACGAACCACAACTACAGTATATAATGCAGCCACAATTTGAAACAATGTTCATAGGTTTAATTTCTTCTATTCCCTTGGCTCCTCTCTTTTTAAGTAGCTTCTAATTATTGAAAAAGAAAAATCTAGAATGCATGTTTAGGATTTTAATTTAATCCAACATCACTACTCTATTAAAAATAAGGGATGTTGTAAGTATTATTTTTTGATACCTATTCAAAAGGATGGTAGAAGTGATCCTTAACTATTTGAGAGTAAATTTCCATTTTTCTCAATCAATATTTAAATCACATCTCAAATGTCATTTGAAAAATATCCAAAAAAAAGTGCAACTAACAATTCTGAAAATGTATTTATCTCAGCCAAAAGGCCAAAAAAGTATAAGAAAATTAGTTATCTAATTATCATTGATAAAGTATCATAATATTGCATGTAATGAATAGTAAATACTCAATAATCTATCGAGTATCAAACAACTTTGGTCGTACCCACTTTGGGCACTGGTCAGCAGAGAATTCAGTCACTACTGCGCTTGATGTGTTTTCTTATTTTTCAACAATATTATTTTGATATTTAAAAGTAGGTGTTCCATTTAATTATTCATTTTATTTTTATTGGATGGGATTGTGACTCTTACTTATTTCAGTCATCCATATTTAATATTATTATATTTAATAGATGTTAAATAAGTATTCATTTTAAATATTTAAATATAATTATTAATATTTTTTAGATCATTACCCCCACTCTTTGTCATCCAACCAAGTCCCATGCATTTTTATATTATTTTTATTGAATGAGATTGTGACTCCTTCTCCTCCTGTCATCCATATTCAATATCATTCAAATAAATACTCGTCCAAATATAATTACTGATTTCTTTTGAGATCATTGTCACCCACTCTTTGTCATCCAACAAAGTCCCATGCATTTTCATTTTTCAACCCCACTTTCAATTCACTGCTCTTTCTTTCTCTCTCTCCTTGTACACTTTCTTCTCTCCTCAATATGGAAAATGTGACAATGATGACAGTGGTCAAAATTGCACTGAAAGTATATCAAATGATAAATTGTCACACTCTGTTAGTTCGCTGAGACCTCTACACGTCACAAAAGACTGTTCAATGCCATGCAAACTGCAACGTAATAGTAGAAACTTCAGCTCAGGTGAATATGCATGCAGTGATACAATATTAAAAATTTCACTGATTTTAATGTTCTTTTCCACCTTATAGTGTACTATACTATTCGTTAATGTTATTTGATCTGTTGTTTTCAGAGTTGCCAATTAAAGTATGGATCATATTATATCATAGTAGGGGCAATCACAAATGAATCACTTTCGATGTCTATTTCTTCCCCTTCTACCGCGCTTTGCTTGCATCATTTTTCCATACACTCGTTGTCAAATTGATAGCTGCTACGCCACCTAACCCTATAATTTCTTTTCTAGGATGAATGAGTTGTTCCCTAGACTGCCATATATGTTTCATGCGATGATCGTTCTCTTTCTCTATCATCTTATCTGATTTAATTTCTTGCCCACCAATAATAATCATATTTGTGGAGTTACAATACATAAGCTAATTTATAAATGTCGACCACAAATAGTAACCTGCCAGAAAATGCAAGAATCAAACACATGTCCCTGTGCTAGAAATAGATATGCGTACGAGAGTCTTGGATGTGATTGGTGTTTTAAATTGTGGTTGCTATCACGATTACGTCGCGTTGCTATGATTGCAGAAAAATGGACAAGATCAACACACACATATTGCGTTGATGCGATATGAAATTTTTGCGTATATGCAAGTTGAAAGGGATTTAGCTATTGCAGCCCTTAATGAACCAATTGTGGTGATATGGTCCATTCACTACTGTTGTGTGATCCTGATTCGGTTACATTTGATTAATTTACATAAAAATGGTCACACTGTAATTGCAAAGCAAATGCAGTTGACTTGCGAGGATTGATATTATGGGCGGTCAATGTAATTGAATCGCAATTTAAAACCTGAGATGTGACCGTAAGAGTTAGAGTGAAGTCTTTCTAAAAATTTTACAAGGGATAAAGTTGTAATATAAATAATAGTAAATTTTAGAAAAAATTTATTCAAAACCACTTCCATTTCTTTTTTTTTTTTAGAAGCCAGGTATTACTAGTTTAAAAAATAAGTGATAAATCTGTTATTGTAATTACGAGTATTTTTTTAATAAAAAAAACAATTCAAACACTATGAAAAATATATAGAAGCACTTTTTTAAAATATTTTTTTTCTTAAAAAAAGTCAATGCAAACACACTCATATTTAACTTGAGTTCATGATAAAAGACTGAATTATTGAATACGACGAATCTTCTCTTAATTTTTTTTCCTGGGTAATATAACGACGTGGAACTGTGAAGTGAAATCTTTTTTTTTTTTTGGTCGAAGTGTAACTGTGAAGTGAAATCAACAGTTCACTACCGTGCTCAAAATAGGCGACTGAAAACGGACAAAAAAAGAGGATTGCAGAACTACAATTAATAATATGACCCAAAAAAGGGAAAAGGGGAAGAAGTAGTGGTCACACACTTATATTTCATATTCAAACAAAAAGATCAGTTCTTGCAGTTATGATATAACCAAAAAGGATGTTAGGTCGTAATGATAATGACTAAGTAGTAACAAGACACACAAGACACATTTCAAAAGAAATTTGCTTGAAAGCAATTGCTTCGCCTGAGCAAGGCAAGCAACTCGTTGTAATTTGGGGCATGATATTAGGAATATATATGATATATTTCGGATATGGAACTTGAGTGACACACTGACACCCAAATTAGTCTTATGCACGGCTTCATCACAAAAGCATGATATACCCAAGAATCCATAATTTCTGTATTAAACAATGCATGTGATAATATCTTCATTGGCTAGAAGATATCTATTTCTATATTAAAGTATTGCGCTGTTATACTTATGGGATCATGTGAACTTAGCTTGAAAAATACTTAGCAAATGGCTGAATTTTTTGGCATTTTATTTGATGAAAGTTTCAGAAGCCAACTACGATTTTAAGCAATGTTTATTGTTAGTGGGCATAGTTATCAATTAACAAATAGTGGAATCAGAAAACAACGTTTAGTGGCCACGTGCTTGATGATTCCTAACTTGACATGTAGCATAGGGTAGTTAGGGTTTTTGTAAGAGTTTGCAGAATGTGGGCTTTCCCAGCATGTTTGGGGATTATAGTGCCCATAAAGAGTGTGGAGAACATGTGACACTTGAAATGTCAATATGCAATAATTTTGTAATTATTGGTTTGCTCTTTATATTTTCAGAAAGCGTTTCTTATTTTAATGTAATAATAATGTGTCCTTGCATATAATTGTATAGAAAGCAAGTATTATAATGTTTGGATTCTGTCAACGGCTACTTAAACAAAATTTCAAGTAGCCTTTTAGTTGGTTACGGCAACTATACTAGGTTTCGAAGGAAACTCTGTTATGGCTAACTTATCCACATTTTCAAGTGTAAACTTAATTTCATCTATTTTCGAGGTTGATGCTGTGAGTTAGTTGTTCATACATGTGCTGCCACTATATAGAATTAGTAAGTTGTATGGTATCCATTCGATGAGCAGTATTATTTCATAATACTATATATTTATATGTAATATGATCACTTTGTTTATTATTAAGTTGGAAAAAATATTTAGACAATGTCATATAGTTATATATGGTAGGTGCAGAAGACATAGGATTGTTTAGGGTTTTCTAAAGATGGAAGCCAGTTTTTAAGCCACCTAGTGCTAGCCCATGTGATTGAAGTGGGTTCCAGTCTGCTCTTGCTGATCCTGTCCATTCTATGGGCTAGTTTTCAATCACCCTCACTGACCTAACTTTTTTTGGGGCTATTTATGACTCCATTGAATTTGAATATGTTTATTATTTTTATTGTGTGTACAGTTTAGTCCTTATTTTTAAATTCATTCATTTTAGCTTTTGAATTTACAACTTGCATTTTATGTCATATATACATAGTTATTAGACTCAAAACTCCGTGCTCCTAATCAAGGTCTAAGGTCACTAGTTAACAGTGGATAACCTGTTAACTGAATATAATTAAATAAATATAAAAATTATATAATTCAAAAATAAAAACCCATTAAATACTTTAGTTTTTTTTTAATAAACATTACATGTTGCATATTTTACATATATATATATATATATATATATATATATATAGCAGAAGTTGTCATTGGTTTTTTCACTATCTATTAAGACAAGCTGAAGAAACCCATAAACAAAAGGGGGAGCAAGATACAGTTAAAAACTTCCAAGAAAGCAATAAAGAACAAAATAATAAACACTAAAAGCACCCTGCAAAAGGAAATTATTTTTACTTCCAAGCCAATATCAAGGCCCATCAAAAGTTCCCCAATATTCTTGATAGAAAACAATGATGCTCTATAGCACGATGTGCTGGCACTTAGAAGAATTTGCCACACAACAGGATTTGTAGCACCTGATATATTGGTAAGGATTTATAGGGCTCCCAACTTTGCTTTCGATCCCAACTGGAGACGTGGTGGAAACCGCATAGGTGCATAGTCAAGGGAGTTTTTATGTTGGAATGCCCCATTAGACTCACAGCCATAGGTGGGCATGAGTGCAATGGGAAGTGAGTCCACGTACATCGGTCAAAGAGAAATTGGAACCAAGTGGTTCTATTTAAAATATGAGGATTGCCATACAATATATAAATTAATAGAAGCGTATCTTCTCAAACCATTGGGCTTCTAGCAATATAAAACTTGGGGTCAAAAATTATTTGGGTCTAATTATTTTATAATAGTTAAAATTTTGTAAAATTATTTTTGTAAAAAAAAATGACTTCGGTTCAAACAAATAAGGCAGGTTCCTGGTTTTTAATGAAGCCAATCGGTTCATATCGGACTCTGGTTCAATTGCTTATGTGATTCTAAGTTCAACTTGATAAGCTGATTGACAAGTTCACCGTTCCTGGTTCAATTTGTCGGTCAAGTTTTTAAAACTATGGGTATATGTTAGAAACCAAGAACTCAAAAAAAGAAGAAACACGAAAAGTGGGTTGAATAATGTGCATATTTGTATATATTGAAGTGTCTTTCTACAAAATGGAGATGCCTATTTATAGGTCTAGAGTAATAAATATAAAGGAATAAAAATCAAATCAACCTGCACTAAAAGATTTATGCGGGATACGATGAGTTTATTGACGGATTATTCCTGATGGTCCTGCAAACTTTGGAAAAGCCCAAATGGGAATACCAGGAAAAAATTAAAAACCAATCGGTACAATTATATTAAAGGCGTCATTGAGGTCATCAAGGAAATAATATTACTTCTAGGTATTTTATTTTTACCAATGAGTATTCTATTTTTTTGAAAGATATTGGAAATTTTAAAAAATTATTTATTTTTGATTGGTAGTTTTATTTGTATTCGACAGGTTTAGGAAATTAAATTTTTTTATTTATTTATTAGCGATAGGTTTATGAAGGGTTTTAAATATTTATTTTGTTATTTTTTAAATCCATTTTTTTTAGATAGTATTTTTTTTTTCTTTTGTCCTGAATATATTGTCGTATGTGAAGAATTTATATAAACTATCTCATTGTTTGACATTTATTCATTTATTTTTTATTTATAATTATCAATTAAAATGAAATGAAATAAGTAAATAATGAAATGAAAACTAAATAATCAAAGTATCATAATAAAATAAATACAAAGTGCGAAAATATAAAAAAATGTCCAAAATGTAATAGAAATAGCTAGAAAAAGACTAGCTAAATCCTCATTATTGACGTCGTCGACATGACCCATTGGGGTCATCGCCACCATTAGACAAGACCTCAATAATGGATGGGAGTGATATCTAGGGAGTTTCTTGCGAGAGGATCCAGAGACCTTCATATTGTTGAAGAACCTCATCACATCGGCCGTAATCTTCTTCTACTTCTTCTTAGATCTACTTTTTCCTTTCCTTGGCTTTCTGTTACTTTCTTGCTCCATGGACAACTTTCATTCCAATCTCTAAGCTCCTCCTCCCACTGTTGTCTGCGGCCTGCTTCTTGCTACTCCTGGATAGTTGTGCCTCTCCTCCTCCAGCTCTGTTAGGGCATTTACACGCTCTCGTAGGACATTATCCCTAGCAACTAACCTAATGGCGAGGATGGGGACCTACTATTAGGTAGTATCCGATCCCATACATGCGACCCTTGTAAGGGCCACCAACCACCTAGGCCTAAATATCCTCTTCATTTTGAGGGATGTGGCATCGAGCCTAGTCTATGTCAGCTGGGTCTAATGTATCTCACACTCTCCATAGCTCTATCTATTCACGCTACAAAGAAAAAAAAAGATAAAACACATTGTAAGTAATAATTATGACATAAATGAAGAAGTAATAAAAATTAAATACTAAGAGGTTCGATTTTAGACTTACGTATGTTGTCTAGGAGTAAGGGTTAACCTACACTTTTCCTTTCTCTTCCTTCACCTTTGGGTATGAGGCCTCTCAAACAACTCCTCCTAGTTTGGAGGTCACTTTAACTCCCTAGCCTGCATGCAAACATACATTAAAATCATAATAACATACTATTTAATACAATTCAAATTTAGCGACCAACTAGTGTGTAACGACTCCTTTCACTTGGCCCAATGATGTTGTAGCAAGGAGGGTGGCATCATTTAGCCAGAGCTACTTATGTGCCCTTTGCGGACATCGTGGAACAAGTCCCATAAGCACTTGGAGGATCTAATCCTCTAAGCCCTCTTGATGATAGCCTCATGCTCTGGTAGATGTAAAAGGACCCTTGCATATACAAAACTCACAACATATAAATAATCATAAGCATATAAATAATATAAATATGATTTTAACATAATCGAATAAATTATAGCATTACATTCCACTCCTACCACCACATCTCCTTGACATCTTTCTAAATGTTCGTCAGGTGGGCCACAAGTGGTTATACCTTCTGTATAACCTCTCTAATCTAATGGTGACCCTTAGCAAAAGGATTAAAGTTGTTACATAGATGAACTAAATTAAATACAATGACAATATTTTAAACATCACACACAATCTAAAATTAAAATATGTAATAGAAAATATGTTCAAACTTACTTGTATTTACCATAGGCCTATATGAGAGCGTCTACTATTAAGGCTAAGCAACTTACCATCCGGGTCCTGTGTTTGTGACTCACCTAAGAGCAGGGTCTGATAAGATGTAGGCCTAGGAGTTTAGGCTAATGGTAAGGCTTAGGCTGAGGTTATTCCTGTGGATTGGCTTTGACTGGGAATAATGTGATGGTGAAGGGCAAACATACCTAGGAATGGGCATCATTCGAAAAGGAAGGGTGGTGGTAGCAAAGGAGGTGATGGCAAGGGTGATAGTGGTAGGGGAGGTGGTGGAGCGATGGTGGTGGAGGTAATGGTGGGTAAATCAACCTTCCTAAGTCGACCTCTATCTCTACTAATCATCCTGAAACAATTATACAATCCACAAAAAAATATAATTTCATATGTAAATTTAGAGTTATTTCAAAACATTATTGTATATAATATTTAAAACTTTTGTTAATCTGAAAATTTAGGGCTATTTTTATCATCACTTTGTTGTTGATCATTATCGTGATCATCATTACTATCATTTATTTCATCTTCATGATTTCTCATTGGGTGGTGACTTCGTGATTATCTTGCTTTTATCTTGTTTACAACCCTCCAATTTGATCTACTTTTCAAGATAAAACATATAATAAACTTGTCTAGCATTTTGGGATATAATAAATGGATCATAACTTGCACATTTTCTTGTGTAATTAATTTTAATAATTTTGTGATTCTTGTATTGTCATGTCCAAGTTAGTCGCATAGGATTGTATCATTCAATTTGAATAGCACACATCTTTTTGTGGGTTCACCAATGTACTCAAACTCAGAATTTCCTTAACCATACTATGCCAATAATATTCTCCGTCCCCAGCATCACCTTTAACAGAGGCACTAGTGCTTTCAATTTTTTCCTACACTCCAATTGACTGTGTGGAACTTGTACCTATTAACATAGTACATGGGTCAACTTACAACCTTATTTTTTAGCCCCCAAGCCAAATTAAACAAAGGGAGACATGCTTCATTTTACTTTTGTCATGCACTTGCATAGATTAAGTTTCAAATATCAAATTGACTTTTATCAAAGAAAATCTATCGACAACAATGTTTTAGCCTATATAATTTAACAAAATGGACTTATATATAATCTAAACCAATTCAAAAATTGTTGAAGAGAATTTGACCATGTAGTTGTTCAAAGTATCTGTTATTGAAAATATATTTTAGATCATTTTAAGGATGCATAACATACAATTTTTCACATAGAGAAAAGGTTATTGAATATCTCTGTCCCTAGCATCACCTTTAATAGTAAGTTTTTTTTATTGAATATTAAATTCATTTATCTACATTTAAAAAATTATACTTCATATTTATGCAGTAAAACAAATTATTAAATTCTTTAAATAAATATATATTAATTCTTATTAATTCCTATCTTATAAAATAAAATGCTAAATAAATAATTAGAAAAAGTTGAGCATTATAGTAAATATAGTATGCTTGAGTAGATCCATTAATGTTTTGTAAATAAGAGTAGTCAATTTGTATAGAAATACATTCCTATAAGTAGGCATTATAATTAATTAACCAAAAATTGGAACAAATTAAAGTATAATCAATTAGATTTAATATTATAGATAGTATATTCCCTAAATAAATAACTTGAACAAAAAAGCTTTAATTTTACATCTAAATAAATAACTTAAGAAAAATAAGATCAAAATGAAGTTAATTGAAATAAATTGTAATTAATTATACTAGTGAATTGACAAGCACTTGCATGCCTATCAATCCACACTTCTTTTTGTAATTTTTTTCAATTTTTTTAACTTCTTTCATTTGTTTTTATAACTTCCTCTAACTCCCTATGTATTAAGGGTATTTTAAAAAATAGGAATTTCAAACAAAAAATAGTTAAAAGGGATTATTCTCTTTATATGTAGATTTATTATTATAATTATTATAAGTGTTTTTTATCAATTAAAAACCTAACAAAAAAAATTATTTATAAAAAATAAATAACATGGCTGAAAATTACTAATGATGTAATCTTAATTTGTCATGATCCAAAAATCGTGACCAATATATAAGGAATATTGTCCCTTATGGAAGCCTTCTGGAGTTAATTTATACAATCATGCTTAGTAAATTACTAAATTAATGCTCATAATAAATCATAAAAATAAATAAATAAATAAATTCCTCAAAACTTCTTGAAAACTTTATTCATAAAATGCATAAAATATTTAATTCTTTCAAATTGTTCCAAAATCCATAATTGAAATAGACAATCTTAAATTATGTTCCAAGAAGAAATTGCATATCATATCATTATGACAAAATAACATAACCTTAAAATAATCATGCATGCTAAATGATGTCCGAGTATCTCGTGCACACTACTTGAGCATTCTATTCTAACATAATCCTAATTCAAACTTCACTCAGAGTGAAGATAATCACTAGAACAACTGTAGGGCTATTGAGGCTGGTTGAATGATAACTGGATATGCAAATAACTAAGGAAGGGAAAGAAGGTGTGAGTTTATCAACACATAGTGAGCAATAGCCATAACACATATAGGACAACAAGGAACTACATAATAATAATACATACATCATGGACATGTAAATAATAATATTAATAATAATAATATTTATAGACATTAATTGTAATTCCTATCTTAACTAAATAAAATCCCACTTAAAGGAAATTAACTTAAAACTGAATTCATATTCAATATGCATTCACTTGCATCATAAACTTTACTTATGGGTTTGTCTTCTTAAGGACCATATCTTGTGGTATATTTGAATAATAAAAGTCTACCTCCATGATCATTTGGCATATCAGCTTCATGGCAACTAGATATGCCAAGGTTAACGGCTTATAAGATTGCCTTCATGGCTGCTTGATATACCACCTCCTTGGTAGCTAGGCATACCAGGGTTAACATATAAGACTACCTCATAGCCATTTGGTACACTGCCTCCTTAGCAGCATACCAAGGTTAACGACTTTTTCGTCACAAATTGCAATTCTACTAGACTTATCTCAACATACATAAGTTAACTAAATCAATAATAAATTCAAACATGAAACTTACTCCCTATTCTACTCGCTACTTATGAGATAACAATTTAGATATTATACATCATGTCATAGAAACTATTCATGCTTTGCCGTCTACTAACCACTTGTAACATCAACAATCCTAATAATATCAATGATTTAATTAAACATTTAATTATTATTTACCTATTTTATTAGTTCTAAAAGTTGGGTTCCTCATGCTATATAAGTAAAGTAATTTTAGAAACTGATAATTCTTAAATAAAACCTATAAAACTAAAGCTAACCTTGCTATCCTGATCACTTCTTATACTTTAATAATTAATTCATAAATTAATAGTAGATGTTGCAAAAACTATTAGTTAATTTCTATTAACTGACTCCTATTATGTTACCTAATAACTATTAATTAAACTTTAATTATTACATAGGTCATTCTTATTAATTATGGATGTTATTCCTACAATACATAATAAGTATGTAATAATCTATTTGTATAACTTAGCGTTGGCTACTCTATCAATTAGCTAAATCTTATCATGCTAAATATTACTATTTCTTCTTTTAATTGGGCAATGTCCTGGTTGTTTAATTGAGTTCTAATATTAGGCTTGGCTCTATATATATAATAAAAGTTTGCATAATAATATAATTGTCCTTACTATTCTAGACTGCTATTCTTATGGTAACTACTAAGTAGTTATGAACTATTTTATTTTCTTAACTATTTTATGGTAACTAGTTGGGTCATATTATGCTAAATAGATAATAATAATATTTTCTAAATAAATTGTTCTATGATGTATTGCCTATTGTTCGTATCTGATACTTAAATAATACTTTTATTTTAAATCATGAAAATGTCAAACTATTTTCTAATGAGAAGATTCATATCATGCCATATAGAATCATACATTATTGAAATATAATATAACTTGAACTGATGACACCTTTTGATAATCATGCAACAAATAATGGTTCCATAAGTTTTCCAAAATAGGATTTTCATGATAATATTGATAATAATCAATTTATAAAATAATTTATTGGCTAAAATATAGCCATGACCAACTACCCACTCACCGTTTGTTGAGAGTGCCTAACCACTGCCTACATGAAATTGGGAACTAGAATGACATTCTAACTACCATGGAATTATTGACAAGAATCATGAATGATTGGAATTGAATGAGAAGAGAAGACTATGCCACAATAGCCTAAAGATTTGCCAAACTCATAACCCATATAAGGATATGGATGAGAGGATTTAGAAGAGATTAATCGGAGAAAGTTGAGGAGATCGCGTTTTCTCTCTAGGAAAAATCCTTAAGTGGCAAAAGTTCTTAGAAGATTGTTTAAGAGTATTATAATGAGTCAAATATATACTAGTGATATAAAATTTTAAACCTAAACAAAAAAAGTTTTGCATCCATGTCTATGCCTTGCAATACCTCATTTATAACAACGGCCAAAATATATGATTTAATTTAAATTAATTGACAAATTATGCATTCTTCCACATTCAAATTTTCTTATTTACTTTTCCTTATTTTTTTTCTAACAAACAAATCTAGCCACGATGTTCCAATATTAATGTTTTCTATATAATAATAATAATTTACATGATCAAGAAATTCATACATAATTGTAATCATAAATAACTTCTTAAATAATATCTAATAACTTTCTATTGAAATAATATGTAATAAATCATATTCATAAGACATGTTAAATATAAATAATATCTAATATCTTTAAATAAATATCATTATAATTCATCGCAAATAGAAAATATTTTCCAAGTCATAATAATATTCATAATTTTGGTTAATTGTCAAATATTTTCAAAATCTTTAACTATTGATTTATTATTCAAATTTTTATGAAACTGATATATATATATATATATATATATAAAATTTATTTAATTCTATATATTTATATTATTGAAACTATTTGACTATTTTATAACTATTTGAAAAATTATATCTATTAACAATATGAAATACTTTATGCTAACATCATTACTAAAAAGTAATATATGTGAAATATTCCATATATATACACTAATGATTAAATATTTATAGAATAATTATAATATATAATAAAAGGAATGAACCAACATTAAATTAATACTTTATATTACATTATATATATATATTCTCAAATCCTAATTGATATTTACACCATAAATATAAATGATAGATATCTAAATAAATCTTAATGTAACCTTAGTAATTATACTAAAATCAATTTCTAAAGAACATATGTGAAAAAGGAAATTAAATATACAATATTTTCATCTTTTGTAATTCCAATAAAATATATAACATATAATGCTGATATAAATATAAATATCAACGGTACTTATAAACATATTAGATATAATAAATTTGATAAGATAATATTTTCAAAGTTTTAAAATAATCAAATATGATATCACAAACTGAATATTAGATTTCATAAAAAGAATAAATATCAAATTCAAATAATAATTGAATATAGCATATAAAAATATTCATGTACAAAATTCATTATAAATTTATGATTTATTTTCTCCTTTTGGGATACATTTAAAAGTGTTCAAATATATAAAAAAGAAAAAAAATTATTGTTACGAAATCATGATTTTCATATGAAAGTTCAGTGCTTCGTTTTGTATAATTTTTTCTATAATGTTTTTTAGCACCTCTAATAAAAAAAATAACATATTGATCAATTAATTATCTAATTTAATAGAAAAATATGAATCATGATTAGTAATAAATTATAATTAATAGTTATTAAATAATTTATTACAATTGCTATCATTGATATATTTTCTAAATAAATAACCTTAACAAAAAAGTGTTTACATTTAATTTTCAAAAAATATCTAATTTATTTTTTTCAAATCCTGTTTCAAATAATAGTCTTTAAATCAAATATCTAGCTTAAAAAATTTGTATATCTGATTTGATTAAAAATTAATAATCATGATTGATAGTCAGATTAAAATTATCTATAATTAATTATATTTGTCATTATAATTAGTATATTCTCTTAATAAACATCTTGACCTAGAAAGATTTTATATGTAATGTAAATAAATAATTTAAACACAAATTAATAGTCAAAATGAAGTCAATTGAAATCAATTATACTAATTAATTATATTTATTATTATAATAATTAGAACTAGAATTTTCTATAAATTAAAACCATACTTGAAAAATTGTTCATATCAACTCAAAATTAATAGCATGATTTAAAATTATTAATGTTGTAATCTAATTTCAAATTTAGAAATTTTTAAATGGTAAAATCTATATAAAAAAAAATTGCTCAACTAATTATTTGATTCAATAAAAAATTATGAATCATAATTTATAATAAATTATAAATAATTTTATTTATTAAAATTATTATCATGATTATAATTGATATATTCTCTAAATAAATAACTCAGACCAAAAAAGTGTTCATGTTTTTTTAAGAAAAAAAGAAAATCAAATCAAAAAGTGTTCATGATGAATTTTTTTTTTAAATGTATTCAACTTTTTCAAATCCTATTTAAAATAGTAGCCTTAAAAACTAATATCTAACTGCAATAAAAATTAATATATTTGATTTAATAAAAAAAAGTAGGAATCATGCTTGAGAATCAAAGCCAAATCACCAACAATTAATTATATTTATTATTGAAATTAGTATACTATCAAGATATCTTGAGTAAAAAATGATTTTATTTCTAAATAAATAAGTGCAAAAATTAATAATCAATTTGAAGTCCATTGATATTATTAAAATTTTTATTATTAAAATTATTACAAATAGTCTTTCTTATAAATTAAAAACCTAACCTAAAAATTTTTTCATAGAAAAACAAATAACATGAATGAAAATAACCATTGATTTAATCTTAATTTAAAAATTTTAAAATAATCAAATCTACAAAAACAGCATATTCCTCAACCAATTATCTAATTTAATAAAAAACTATGAATCATGATTGGTAGTAAAATATAAATGATAATCAATTATGCTTGTTATAATTTCTACAATTTGATATATTCTCTCTATATATAAATAAGACGAGCTAAAAAAATGTTAATGTCTAAGTATAATTAATATAATTGATATATTCTCTAAATAAATAATCTGATAAAAAAAGTGTTCATTTTAATTTTTTAAAATTACTAATTTAATTTTTCAAATCCTATGTCAAGTATCATTCTTTAAAACTAATATCTAACTAAAAAGAAATTATATCCGATTTAATCAAAAATCACAAATAAAAGATTTGTTCACTAATTTTTTTTATTTGAAATTGTATTTCTGTAAAAAAAAAATCTGATTTATTTGAAAAATAGATTCCTTTAAGAAAAATAAATCCTATTTTTATATATAATTTGTATGTGTAAAAGTAAATCCATTCCAACATACAGTCATGCTATACTATAATTTTTTTTTTGATAATTTAAAAATTGAAATTATTGTTAGCATTAAATGTTTTCATATTCTTTTACATCTTTTAGGTCCGTAAATGAATCTTTAGCAGTAGGTAATTAGAATGACCTAGTTAAGTTCTAATTAAATCTATCAATTAGATGAAATCAAATACTAATACTAATTATTTACATTTTAAAATCTAGTTATATTAAAAATATTGTAATGCAAATCATTTGCATCTTACTATAAATCAAAAATGATATTTTTATCATTAAATGATTTTATTAAACAATTTATACTTATATTTAATTCCTATTCCTATAAAAAAAATATGATTTTATTCAAAAATCTGAATAACATTCCTATAAAAAAAATTAGATTTATTTGAAAATTAGATTTTAACAATATTTAAGATTTTTACTAACATTTGAATCAAATTATATTTTATTAAAAAAATTTTTGAATCCTATCCTATAAAAAAAATTTTAAATCCTACTCCTATAAAAAAAACTAATTCATTTGAAAATCATATTCCTATTGAATTAAATATTTAGTATGTAATTTTTTATTAAAAAATCTGAATTCTATTATTGCTATAAAAAACTAACATAATTAATGTCTTTTCATAAAATAATATTTGAATTCTATTCCTATAAAAAAATATGATTCATTTGAAAAACAGATCCTATTAAATTAAATTTTTAGTATGTAATTTTTTTTATTGAAAAGTTTGAATTCTATTCATATAAAAATTGACTCAATTAATGTCTTTTTATGGGTAGAAAACCAAATGATTTGGTTAAATTACACGTCAACCATTACTTTTTTAGTAAAACAATTTTAGAATTATATATATATATATATATATATATATATATAGTTTCCTTGCATTTGTATAAATGTCTTTTGAGCTATGAACTAACAATTAGAGCTAATGAAATTTGAACCATAGGAATAATGCAGTGAGATTAAACCTCTATGAACCTTCATTCCATACATGACTCAGTAATCTTGTTACTCACATTGTCTTCTCATCCAAAGTTAATCAACATAGTGTAGTGCTTTACTTCCTGGATTTCATGAGTGGCTAAAGAGTTTGTTGAGGTTCGATAAAGGCAGCCACCTCGACTACTCACATATATAGATAAATCTCTCAAGTGTACACTACAATCAAACATAACACTTATTCATGAACTATAGATTCATTAAGAGTATAAACTCACCATTTATTTCACTATAGTCACATAGTATCCCTCCATATATTATTATACACCATAGGGATGGATTAAATTGGATAATGTTTAAATAATTGACAAATGACTTGTTTTTATCTATATGAACCTAACGTATGAGGAATTCTCAAATTTAGATTGGTTACTATCACTCTTAATCTGTCAATTAGGCAAAGCCTCATCTTCCTTAATGTATTCTTCATTAGCTTTTTCCTAGTGACTTTGTTAGATGATTTGACCTCACAAATATTACGTATACATTTATCAATTAAGAGATCTCTTAATCACTTTAGCATGTGTCTACTTAAATGATTTCCAAGTGACAATACTACCATCAAGGGTAAAATTAAATTCAAAGGATTAATATTAGAGTACCCTTCAAGTACATTTAGATATTCCTCCATAACATATAATTGCAACTTTGTTAAGGTTTCATCATCCCCCACTATTTTGTCAGAGGTAACAACACTCATTTTTTTTCACATATATGTTTGGAAGTCCCATTATCTACCGCTCATTTTTTTTTTCCAAAATCATTTCCAAAAATAACTCTCACAAAATTATTCTTTTCCCCTACATTGAAAAGCACGGAGTTTAAATTTTTAACAAATATAAAACATTATACCTGTTATGGATCACATTCTTCACGTCTCGATATCCCTCTTAATTGATTGAAATAATGAATTTATGTCTATATATTTCAGGCATTTACGTTTACCTAATGTTAGAGTATTCATCTCCATGAGATTTTGTGAATTCTTGAACCGCCAATGCAGCAAAACTTTTCCATGGCATAAATTACTCTACCATGTTGACATTGCTTTTAATGTTGTGTTGGCCATAAAATGGAGGTCAGCTAATCCAAATCAAGAGCGGGACACATAATTACAATGGCTAATTCTCGTGAAAATGTTGAATCCAAATGCCAGTAACATAGTAACCCATGTGATGCTACTGACACATGATCCGTTAGAGTGAGCAGATGATCCTTCAAATCAATGGCCTCGGACTCAAACTCTAGGTATGAAAAATTAAGTGTTGGAAAGTTATGCCCTATGGAATTTCAAATATTTGAATATGATTGCTTCCAATGGGAAAATACATGTGGGAAAAAAAAAAAGACTAAAACCTTAATTCAATCTCTAGATTTATAATGGGGACAAATTAATCCTTTAAATTTAGAAAATAACATATTAGTCTCTCAAATCTCATAAATGGGGACAAGTTAGTTCTATTAAATTATATCTAAATTGTTAACTAAATGGTCCATGTATTCTATTAACTTATTTATGTATACTATTAATTTTAGTAAATCATAAATTGTCTTACTTGTCTGTTTAGTGCAAGAACAAATGATAATTTAAAATCAAAATTTTTCTCAGTAGAGGCTATGGTGAGAGGGATAAAGAAAAATGTCTAACGACTTTGTTTAGAGGAGTGATGCAAGTTAGCATTCACAATAAAAATTAATAGTACATATAAACAAGTTAATAGTTCACATAGTAAGTTAACATGACACAATTTTACGAAAATTTTAAGAGATTTAACTTCTGTCAATTGTGAAATTTAAGAGACTAATATAAGATTTTTCAAATATAAAAGACTAATTTATCCACACTATAAATATGAGAGACTAAGTTAAGGCTTTAATCCATGCCATGCTAAATGAGACTAAAAGTGTTTTAATACTAAAAATAAAAGAATCAATTTTTCTTTATTACATTACTCAATGTTCCGCAGAAGAAAAACAAAAAGACAAAAGACTATTAGGGCTTGTTGGTGCAACGATATGATAAAAAGATAGTATAAGGTCTAATAGGATAAGCTTGATAGTATAAGCTGATAAGCTTTTAATATTATAGTGTTTGGTGTAATATTGTATAAGATATTGTATTTTATATTTTATAATAATATTATTTATTTATAAATAATTCTAATATTTAATTAAATATTAAATAAAATAAAATTTTATTAATGATTTAAATATAATTTTTAAATACCATATTTATGCAAATATTTATTAATTAAATTAATTTTATTTTATTTTAAATATTATTATTATTTCAATATTTTATAATTATTTATTATTTCAATAAATTATATAAATATTAAATAACTCTTTTATATATTTTTAATATTTTATATTTTTTAATTATAATTATTTTTATTTTAATTTTAAAATAAATATTAACTCAAAATATTTTTTATTATTGATCCTTAATTTTATATATTACATATTATTTATTATTTATTTTAAATATTTATTTCTATTTAATATTTTATTTTATTTATATTTATTAATTATAATTACTTTTTTATTTTTTTTATATATAGCTAGATTGATATCATATATTATTTGTTAACAATATTTATTTATTATGAAATAATTTTATTTATAAATTTTAATTTATTATTATTTATTTAAGAATTATTTTATTTTAATAAAATATTAAAAAATAAAAGTAATGTTATATGTTAAAATGCTAATCATGCCTAATATAGTTTTAAATGTATTAAGTTATACAATATTTTAACGTATAAGGGAGTTATGATGTATAGCTTATACAACATATTGCACACTAAACAATATATAAAAATATAATGTATAGTATAATTTATATCTAATATCTAATATGATATACCAACACACTTACTCTGTTAACAAAAACCTATGAACGTTAACCTCATTAACGTTTTTTAATAAAAGTTAATTCTCAAACCGACTAATAAAGATTGATCATGTGAAACATATTGTTAATATTTGGCAACGATCTTCATATAAAGTTACAATATTTCTAATATAATTTTTATTTGCTTTAATAGCACTTTATTTGATTAAGAAAACCAAACAAATGAAAGAAGATTAGTAGACTTAGCCAAATCAACAAAAAATAATATAGACTTACTCAAATCAATATATTTATTAACTTTTCAATAATAATATCTGAAAATTCTCGTAAAATTGTTGGAAAAATTAACTGGAATAAAACAAATAATATGAAATAAAATAAATAATCAAATCTGAACAACAAAATAAATATCCACAATAATAAGAAATAATAAAATAAAACAAATAACACATAAAGTTTAGTTAGAGTAGCCTATCAATTTATGGGTATGGCATGCTAGCATTGAGTACAACAGTATTTTGTTGTAACTCAAATTTTATTATGCCTAACTACAGGAACTTTGAAAATTTTAAAAATGACTAATTTTGAGGAATATGTTAGTTAAAAGATTTAATTGAAAGATTTAAAAGTTAGGGGTAATTGTTTGTTACTGGTTGAAAGTTTAAGGGGATGAATATGCTCTTTTCCATATATAATACTCTATCATTAAAAATATTTAATTACAATTACATAAAAAAAATTAAAAATGAAAAACTGCAAAAAGCAAAATAAAAGGGTAAAAATGGCAAAAAGAGGAAAAATTTTCCACTTCCCCTCTCATTTTTCACATTCACCGACTTTCACATTCCACTCCCGCTGTGAACAATCACCGCCGAGGCACCATCGCCGCCCTCCACGCTCCTTCTGTGTCGTCGCTCATTTTGCAACCCACGCCGTGAACCATCACTTATGTGCCGTTGCCCCTGCTGCTACCCGCGTCGTGCCCTACACGCTCGATTCAATGATCAGTGATTCAGGAAGGTGAGCAAAAGCGGTTCTGTTCCTAGGCTTCTCTTCTCTGTTCTTGCTTTTTAAAATCATTCTCTGTTTTTCAACTCATTGTCTAATGTTTCTGATCCTCTCTAAATTAGGGCTTTTTACTCTCAATTAGCGAGCTGTTCCTGTTGCTCCTACAGTTCCTAATCGAGCTCCCTTTTGGTGAGTCGATTTATTGAATTATTTTGAATTATAGGTTTCTCAATTTTCTTCTCTGCAGTTATCTCTTGATTTTGATTTATAGGCTTTTTTTTTTTTTTTTGCATTTGGTTGCTGCGTTTGAACTACATCCTTTCCCCACAAAGATGGAGTGAGTCTCAGCCGAATTGGAATTGGTTGAGGTTTATGAGGTTTAGCTTCAATTCTTTCTCCTAATAATTCTCTTTGAAATGTTCTGGAGATCTTGGCTGAGCAAGCCCATTAACTCGAGCAAATGCTGCAAAGACATTATGGGCCAAAAAACCAGTATGTAACCAATTTGTAGTGGCATAGCTTATTTTAAATATTTAATCCATGACCAAAAATTTGTTCAGTTGAAAAAATTGGACCCAAAAAATAATATTTATTAATTGTCAAGGAATTAAGGTCCCGTTTCCATCATAGGATAGATGTGATAACATAAGTTATATAATGTACAAAAATAATTTTATATCATATAATATACTTGTAAAAATTTTAATTAACAAAAATACTACTATACATAAAACAATTTCCAAATTTATTTTCCATCAATTTGAAAATAAATTATTGGATTTTCATCCAATCTAACAGAAATAATAAACTTATCAGGTTTTATAAAATGTCATCTGGTTTGATAAATTTGTCTTATAATAAGGATAAAATGAATGGACGAAATGATTTGATCTCTTTTAGTTTTTCAGGTATCTTCTATTCAAATCAAATGTGATCCTGTTTGAGATCTCATAAAGGGATGATTCTCCCAACACAAATTTTTTAGAACTAATGCTCGAATCCAAGACCATTATGGGAAGGAATATTTGTCACTCTAAGAGACCATGTAGCGATACTGAACAACTTTATCTTATCATATGCCAAACACTAAGCATATGATAAAAAAAAACTACAATATAAACCCATAACATCAAACTTTATGCAACAGAGCAATCAGGGCGTAAGGGATGAAACTCATTAATAATAGCTGATCCCTAATTAATAAGGGATCGAAGATGAAAATTTTGGGTGGAATGTTTTCTATATGAACACATCTCATTATAAATTCATGATTAAGCCAATACGGATCCAGTCCTTCTACTTTATACTCCCCTACTATAAACCTTGAAGCGTTAGAGTGCAGACAACAGTATCCATGATATCTCCATATGAATTACTAGGGAATATCACTATACACAAGCTTTGCTGGAACTTATAACATTTAATAACCTCAGAATGAGGAAACTGGTAACCCTCCCTCTCCAAGTATCCACAAGTTTTTTTATTAAAATACATTGATGTGAGTCTGATTTCTCTCCCTTTTTTTTTCGGTTAAAGATGAGTCTCCTTTTAAGGCAGGTCCCAAGGTCATCTGAATTACCAAGTAGTGATGACTACACAATTCCGAAGAGTGTAAACCGGAATGTGTTGGAATATTGGGCTTGAGACACAATACGCTTCTTAGGTTTGAACCCATTAAAACAATTGGGCCTCACATTAAATGAGCCTTTTAAAATATTCTTAGCAAGACCCCGAATTTTTTTTCTTAGCAGTTAAGGGCCAGCCACATGGCTAAATCAAGGCCACTAAATTAGTGGCCCCCACTCCCTCTTAATCCACTACCATCACAGAATTAGAAACATTAAAAAAATAAAATGAAAAACTCTTTTCCGATTCTGTTTCCTGCCACTCAAAATTCTCATGTTCCAAACGGATAACATAAACCCAGTGTAAACACAACACCACCGCCACACATGGCTTCAACACCCTCTTCTCCCCACCACCATCACCCACCACCGCCATTCCCTAACAACCCTCTTCCCTTCTTCCTTCGCCACTGCCCACCGCCGACCAACCACAAGGTTCCACGTGTCCTCCTCCCCCACCAACAAACCCACAACCACCACAACAACCCCAAAACCCACCGGAGAAACCGTCTTCTTCGACGGCGGGGCCCACTACGGAGACCTCGTGGCGAACCTCCTCTTGGGCTTCACCCTCCTGTGGCTCCCTCTAACCGTGGCGGCTGTGTCACGTGCCTTCTACCTTCGTTACAGGTTCACCAACCTGAGGGTCACTGTCATCTCGGGCCTCACCGGCCAGGACCGCAGCGACTTCTCCTACAATGTTATCAAGGACGTGCAGGTTGTTCCCAGGTTCATTGGTGAGTGGGGTGATGTTATCATTACCTTGAAGGATGGCACCAAGGTTGATCTAAGGAGTGTGCCCAAGTTCAGAGAGATCGCCAAGTATTGCCTCTCCATGGCCCAGAAGCCCGTCGTTTTGAAAAAGCAGGCCTAAAGGGTTTTGATTTCAGATTTTTTCAACACACAGGTATGTATTTATGTATGTATAATTTGGATTTTTCTATGAAATTATGTCTTGGATTTAATGTTTATATAATGGAATACAAGGTTTTTTTTTTTTTTTTGTCTTTTTTGTTTGTAATTGCGATTCATAATTCATGTCTTGGTTAGTGGTGGTAGTAAGAAATTTAGGTGAGTTCGACATCACTCATTCCCCAAGGTCAGTTAGCACAATTGATGAATTTTGTTGTGTATCTGTATGATCATTGAAATGACAATTCATAGCAATTTGCAAGTGATACGCGTTCTGGTTCATGGGACACGGTGGTAATGAAAACTTGTTGGTAAAATTAAACAGTCATGGAGAGATAGAACTGTTATTATATCTAGTGTTTGTGGTGGATAGTACTGATGTCATTTGATGAATGGTACTGAATTGTTTACTTCAGAGAAAATTGTTCAACTCGTATAGTTGTATGTCATGGGTGACTGAGTAGAATTATCCAAATGTACGTGGCTTGAAATTAAATAGCCGTCAATAGAAAGGAACCCGAACATTATTTATACGTAAGGTGTGTGAGGTATTATGTCGACTAATACTCTAATTGTTATGAGATAGGGTGTGGATCCTACCCATCCAAATGATGGATAGGTGTAAATTGATACAATGTTTCACATGCCGTATGTTTAAATAATATGACTCAACAGGAATTGACCTAAAAGAATGTTATTTTAGGTAATATAGAATTGAGAATTGTTCAGCGGGCCTTATATATATTCAGGCTTCTTCAAATAGGCAAACAGGAAATCGGCATGTTGGTATGTTAGAGGCTGGTTTAAAGAGGAAAGTTGAGGTAACATTATCACCTAGCTGGACGAAAAATTAACTAGAGAAAGATAAAAATGGGTCTTTAGCATTTTGAGAGCCTCAAGTCTCTCCTCACCAATTTGCACTCAATAATCCAGTTACCCTTAGAGGATGAGTCTCGTGATATGATAAGGTTACTACTTTGTGATCAAAAGGTTATTGATTTTGATCTTGCTTATAGCCTATCCACTTAAGGGTACGATTTATACGTTATCCTCTCCATATTTCACTAGGTGGAGATGTTGAATGGCAATATGGCCAATTATCTTCTCTACATGTGTTCGAATGTCTATATGTGATGTACAACTCCCAAGAAAGAGCTAAGTTGGACCCAAAGTTTAGGAAATGTATATTCTTGGGTTGTGCCTGACAATGTAAAGGGATCTCACTTGTGGGATCCATTGCTTGCAAGGTTATTGTTAATAGGGATGTTATATTTGCAAAAATTGAACTACAAAGTGAAGAAGAAATGATAACACTATTAAGGAGACAACTACAATTTACATAGATAAGAAGTGTACAAAAAATTCTAAAGGAACTAGAGCATGATGAACAAGTACCAATGAGAGCAAGGATACAAGAAGTTAGGCAATCAACACACTAGATAAGACCACTATCATGGCACTTAAACTATGTTATGGCAAGTCACGATGCATTTTATCTTCTAACAGGAGGAGAGCCATCAACCTTTCAAGAGGCTTTAAGCGATAGATGCTTCTATTAATGACAACAATGCAAGAAGAAAAAGAAGCCTTACATAGGAACAAGACATGGGAACTTTTAACACTTCTAAAAGGTCAAAAAGCCATTAGCGACAAATAGGTCTATAAAATCAAATGAGATGACAATGATTGTGTGTAACAATATTGTGCAACACTAGTGGTTAAAGAATTTGCTCAAAAAGAAGGCATTGATTTCAATGACATTTTTTCCAAGGATAAGGATCCTCTAAAGTGAGATTTAGAGAATAAAGTAAGGGGATTTTACTTTTGGATCCATGAATTTAGTTGTCAAACTTTCCACTATTAGAGTAATGCTGGCTATGTGTGTTGTATTTGATTTACATCTTAAATAGTTAGATGTGAAACTGTTTTTCTTCACGGAGAATTTGAAGAGGAGGTTTATATGCTCAAATCAAAAGGCTTTGAGAAAAAGGAAAAGAAAATTGGTTTGCAGGTTGACCAACTCTTTGTAAATTCTAAACAAGTGTCAAGGTGTTGGTAGAAGAGATTTGATTCCTTCATAATTTACCTCAACAACATATTGAATTTAGACCATTGTACATACTACAAAAGGTTTGGTGATAATGATTTCATCATTTTGCTATTGTATGTGGATGACATGTTGATGATAGGCCCAAACAAAGATCTAATCCAAGAATTGAAGGTACATTTAGCTAGGGAGTTTGATATGAAGGACTTAGGTCTAGCAAACAAGATTTTAGGGATGCAAATTCAGAGATAGAAAGGATAGGAGACTTCATGAAGAATTACTTGATGGAAATCTTGCGACACTTCAATATGTAAGATTGTAAGCCAATTTCAACATTTTCGTGAACTACAAATTATTCTTAGGTATGTGTCCTAGTAGTGAAGCGAGAGGATTGAGATGTCTGAGTACCATATGCATCACTTGTGGATAGCCTTATATATGCCATGATTTACTAGGGGGATATTGTTAGCAGTTGTGGATTAGTTAGTGATTATTGCAAAACCAAGAAAAGAGCATTAGAATGCCATTAAGAGGATCATGAGATATATTAAAGGAATCTTCAGGTGTTGCATTATGTTTTGAAGGATAGACTTTATTGGAGAATTTGTTGATTTCATTTTTAGGTGATTTTGATAAAAAGAAATCTATTCCAGATTATGTGTTCACACTTGTAAGCGGAGTTGTGAACTAGTTATTTAAGTTACAAACTGTTGTAGCTTTGTCTACTACAAAAGGTAAATATATGGCAGCTATACAAGCTTGCAAGAAAGCTATCTGGATCCAAAGATTTATGGAGGAACTGGCACAAACAGTAAAGATTCCTGTGTGTTATGACGTTAGTGTCTTTTTTGCACATTGTAAGGAATTCAGCTTTCATTCCTGGAAAAGTAGGAGTTCAATATCACTTTGCATGAAAGTAGTAGAAAAAGGAAATGTGGATATATAGAAGATTCACACTAAAGATAACCTAGTAGATGTCATGACAAAGCTGGTCAATACAAGTTTACATGGTGTTGATTCTCCTATGGCTTATCAGAAACATAAGTAGCATAGAACTGACAAGATGAGAAAAGGTTTTGAAAGTTCACAAAATATGACATTAAGTGAGATATTGTAAAAGTGGAGCACATGCACAAGTTAAAGCCACCTTTTGAGTGGCAAAAGTGAACAATTGCAGCACCATATTTTGGTGCATGAAATGCAAATCTCAAGTGAATAGATTTGCTTGTAGCTTGTCTCACAGGTTTAAATGCAGAAGAAAATTTCAGACGGGGAAGAAGGAGGTTTTTGCCTATTAATGGAGATTTCTCCATCTTTTGCATCCCAATCCAATGAGAGTATCCATTCAGAGAGGAAAGAATATATATAGGGTCTTTTAAGAGTTTATGCTATTTTTTAGAGAAAGATAGTATTTTTCTAGTATAAGAGAAGTGTTATTGTTCTCATTATATTTATAGAAAGATATAATTTTATCTTTTACACAGTGAAAATATTTTTTGATCTTATTTGTGATTTTTTCGTCATCATTAGAGGGTTTTCATGTTAAAATATTTTGTGTTAGTTTCAATTTTGTTAATTCTATTTTAATTGTGTTATTCTGTACATGATGGAAGAAACGGAGACTTGAGAATGATGGTGGTGGCGTGACATGAACAGTGACTGGTGGAGAGTGATGGAAGGGGAAGGTATGATGGCACCATAACGTAATGAGTCTTTAATAAAGGGTACATAGGACATTTCATCTTCATTTTAATTTTTTTTAAGGTTTAATTATTCCACAAATTTCTTTAGTTACATTCAATTTTTAATTAGGTCTATAATTTAAAAATTTATAAGTAGGTCCCTATATTTGATAAGATTTTTTAATTAAGTTTTTGTCATTGAAAAAAAAAACAAAAAATTCATAATGTTTCCATGGGAGGATAAAGAGAGTGATGGAAATAAAATATTTATGGAATATTTTATTTTTTATGATTGAAAATCTCATGCTTTATAGGGGTTTATTTACAAATGTTTAAATTATAGAGATCTAATTAAAAATTAAGTAAAAATTTAGGAGCATATGAAATAATTAAACCTTTTATTAATCATCAACATATAAAAAGTCACGTGTGCATCACATGTTACTAACGGAGTTAATGGTCTGTTACTCTCAAGAGAACCATGTGTACTATTTTCAAACAAATCATGGGAGCTACGTGTAATTTTAAATTTATATGGGGTAACTAATATCAATGAACCTGGAGGCGGGGTTATTGTAATTAACCCTAAACATAATAATTGCAACTTTGATCATCAAAGATTTCTGAAATCACGTACACAAAGCCAAATAATTGCTTTTAACCAAATCACCATGCAATTACTTAATTGCACAATTTTGATAATATGTAGAAAATAATTAATTGTAGCCCAATTACGTTCTTTATTAGAGGTTAGATATATGATTATACAATCATTTGTGAGCTAAATAGATAACATATATCATAGTTTTCACTTATTAAAATAATCAACATTTTCGTCAAAACAAAAAAAAAATCCACTTAGGTATGTACTCAAACACTCCTCCATGGAGAGACATATGCAACGATCACGCCCAAAAATGTTGTTATGTATACTTTGAATTCTTTAAAAATCCCGTTAAAATTTGTAATATTGCAGTCTAAATACCTTTAAAGAAAAAGAGAGCGATGTGAAATGGAAAGTAGACACAATTAACCTTTAGTTGATCAAATGAACAAAAATAGCAGCAATTGTCACTATGTTAGGGATTTAAAATATGAATATAAATTTGCTTGTGGGCAAAGAATATAACACACAACATTCTCAAAAAGTTCTAGATGATCACTTTATACATCACAAAAGAAATAAAAATTTTAGGATTCATATTATTATCAACTAATCTAATATTTGAAGATAGAAAGATGATTACTTTATTTAAAAGATTATTTATTTTAAAAGGTCTTTTAGTTTTTAAAAATCATTTGTTACAATTTTATAAATATATAAAAAGCGATTACACTTATTATAAATATCTACCGTTAAGTGTCTTTACCAATAAATACAAAAATATTGTGTAAGGAAAAAATATTGGGACTCACCTAATTGTAATCTTGAATTAATGTACTAGAAGAGCATGCCATAAAAATTTAGGCAAAAAAAATATTATCTCTAGCATATAAAACTTATTTAAAAATAGTTTCTATTAATTTTGACTTACTATAGATATTTTAGATTTCAATATAAAAAATAAAAGTATAAAAATTTATATAATTAGGAATTTCATTTTGATACATTGACATTATAAAAGAGTTTATAATGTCATCAAATTATATATTGTCATATAAGCAATTGTGGTTGATTCTTACATCTATCACTTGAATATATATATATATATATATATATATATATATATATATATATATATAGAGTAAGACTTGATTGAAAGACAATATAAAACTTTTTAATACTCTTAGTATATTAAAATTAAACTCATAACTTGATGATAATGTGCTTGACTATATTTAGATTTAAAATAAAACTATTTCCATACACTACAATATTATTTAAAAAAATATATAATTTCTACAAATGTAAAATAGTTTCTGTTATTAAAGTGTGTTCATTATTAATCATAAAACATGCAAGAAGATAGTGCACAAATTGAATTCCATAATTTAAAAACAGTAACAGAAAATATTTTAATTTTTTAAGACTGTGAAACAACTATTACAATTTTATTTGATTATAAGAATAAAATAAAATTAAATAGTTTATATTTATATATTTATATAGAGTAATGAAAATTTTTTAGAATGAAATGAAATACATGATAAAAGGTATATTTATATAATAAATCAAATTTTTAACATATAATATTATTGTAGTTAACATGGATAAAAAGTTATTTTATTTTTTTTAAAGGAGATTGTCCCCTAGAATTTTAATCTTGTTGTCTATGGCACACCAAATAAATATAGTGTGTCACATACTAGATATTTAGTCATATTTATAAAGTGTGGCTAAATGCCGGATATATGGTACAATATAATTCACCCAGTATGCTATAGCCTATAGGCTTCACCTTTTAATTTTTTTTTTTATGTTCGAAATTCACCTTTTAATCTTGGAGATCCCAGATGAAACACACATACTTCCATATGCAACCTGGAAGTGTTCCTTTTTTTTTGGTTGAATAACCTAGAAGTTATGAGAAAGTTCAGACACATGGAAGGGTTGAAGCTCTGTTGTCAATTATCTCCTTTTTTTGTTTTTTGGTTCCTACAATAGCCTACTAGCTCTGTTGGTTGGCTCAAACCAGATGCACCTCAACAGATGCACATGATTCTATCATCTAATCCATGCCTCAAGTGCCAACTCATTTGTTTAACTGGGAATGGGCGTGGAAAAGTTTATTTGGGCCAAATAAAATGACCATTTTTTTCACTGAAGAAGAGTTTATGAATGTTTGTTGCAATCTAATACTTTATTGAGCCAGGATTTAACAATTAGACTCGAGTGTATCTATTAGGCCAAAATATATATGGATAGCTAAGGAAAGGCCCTTTAGTTGAAAAAAGGGCTTATTCTGGCTGGGATATTTAGAGCCTGTACGCCGCATCTCTCATAATTTATTTAGTTCGAACTTTAGTCGTTAACATATTTAAATTCTTGTGATGGAATATAGCATAAGATTATTAATGATTAAGTAAAAATGTTTTACATCAATGTCAGTTAACATCAAATTATTTGACAACATTTAAACAGCTATTTGTTATTAGCTTAGATATTTAGTTTAAATTTTAGGTTGCATGATGATATGACTCTATGACGTACTTGGATCTAGAATTGAATAATCATCAAACCCCATGCAAAAGATAATTAACATAAGAAATTGATTTTGAAGGACTATTGGTATAAAAGAATTTTATATTATCATTTAATTATATATTTATATCTATAAAATTTTTAAGATAATAGATGATTGAGTCAAATAGTTTTAGTTATATAACTATAAGATTGAATATCTATGTAAATTTGTTTATATCACATAGAAATTAAGTCCTTAACGTAAACATTGGATGCATAAGATTGTAGAACTTTTAAAAGTTGTAACAGCTTTGACTTGCGTTTTAATTTCGGTGCCATTTATTACGGTTGTTCATATTAGACGTTTTTCATTTTTCAGTATGTAGGGCAGGATTCAGGATTGAGTGTCAAATGGTATCATCCTTTGACAGTGGCCCCATGCCTATGACATTCACGTCTTTGCATTTTGATTTTCGAATTAGAATCTGTCATTTTGTCAAATCCAACTCGCCCACTTCTTTACTCAATCTATATCTTCTTTGTTTTTTCCCTCTCTAACTTCTTCGTTATTACTTATCAATTGCTAATGATATTAATTGTAGAAAATTACTAATGATCTTCTAGCGATGGTGAAAGGGTGTGCATGCAAGGACACCATAATTGCACCGGAACTAGGACTTGGCTCCATTCAAGTAATTATTATTATTATTATTATTATTGACTTCAATAGAGATTTGGTAAAATTTATTTCAACTTTTCTTTGTATTGAAGATCCCTGAATTTGTGAAAATATTACATTAATTTTTATTGAGTTTATAAAATTATTACATTATTCTTACCTCCATTGCCTATTGAACAATATGTTGAAGAAGATTAATGAACCAAATAAGTAAAAGAAATGAGAAGAATTTATCAAACTTTAGGCGAGATTAGTTAATTTGTGCTTATTACTATTATTATTATTATTACTCCACCTGCCTTTAAATAATCGTTCATTTTAAAAATTTTCTTTGTCTAAAATAGTTGTCTATTTTAAAAGTTTAAGTAGCATTAATTATTATTTTTTAATAATATCACTATTAAATACTGTTGGAGAAAGTGAGAGATATAATGAGGAGGAAAGAGAAAATTGAATTATTAAAAAGAAATAAAAATAATTCAGTAAATTACTTTTAACTTTTCTAATGTTGATATTTTTCTAATTATTTTTTCAATTCATGCGCATTTAAAATTGGACAATTATTAGTGAACGAAATGACTATTATTATTATTTAACATCTTTAAAAAATTAAAAGTATTTTTTAATCGTAATAGTACGTGTAAATAGATTGGGACTCTAAGCAAACTTTGCCTACAATATAAAGTACCCGAATCTTAGAATCCCATTTTAGAGAGGATTTTATCAATTCAGATATATATATATATATATATATATATTACCCACAAAAGTTCCGTTCAAATCTTTCATGAGAGTTAGCTGTAAAAGTAAAGTAATAACTACAGCAATTTTCGCTGCTCTGTTGGTGGCGTGTTTAGTTCTTGCGGTATATCAAACGAAGTTTTGTTGGATGTGCTTGATGTACTAGGTTACTTATGTCAAATCATTAAACAATATGATTAACTTGAATGAAACTGAAATAATAATAAAAAAAGTCATTTAATCTTAATCATTTTTAACCTTTACTAAAATCGGATAAAATCAATAGAGTAATAAAAACAAAATTCTCAAGTCGAATATCTGAACTAAAATCTAATCAGATTTAAGTGCCTCTTTCTTTCTTATATGCACACAAAAAATCCAAAGGACTTCGAAGTTAAATCAATTCATATCTTATAAATTTGTAAATTAATAATTTTATTTATAAATGAAGTATATGATTTCAAATATACTCTTCCTTTTCCCATCAATAACAACTTCAATACAGTTTTTTTTTTTTTTATAAAAGATAAAGATTTGAAAGAGTGCTTCTTTACCTTGGGGTCCCATGAGGATGCTGAAGGGAATCATTTATTTGGCGGACATGGACTTCAGCTAAAATAGACTTTAGAGAGAAAAAAGAAAAGAAAGTAAGAGTAAGAGTAAAACTTAGTCCCTCAAATTTATAATCAAAGATAAATTAGTTTTTTAAATTTGAAAAATCTCATACTAGTTATCAAATTTCATAAATGAAAACAAGTTAGATCCTCTATAAAATTATCATATGAATTGTGTCTATTAGCTTACTAGGTGTCCTGTTAATTTATTTACGTATCCTGTTAATTTTAATAGTGGATCATAATTTGTCCTATTCCTCTAAACGAAGTGATTGGATCTTCTTCTTTATCTTTCTCTTGCCATAGTTCTATCTCAAAAGAAAGATTTTGACGTTAAGTTGTTATTTGTTCTATGTAGAATAGAGGAGTGAAGCAAGTTATGATTTATTGTGAAAATTAACAATACACGTAAGCTAGTTAATAAACGTGAATATTTTTGTTAAATTTAGATGATAATTTGATAGAGAGACTAACTCTGTATTTATAAAATTTGAGAGATTAATATAAAATTTTTTAACTTTGATGAATTAATTTGTGCCCAATATAAATCCGAAGACTGAATTGGGTATTAGTCTAAAAGTTAAAAACAATCAATCAAGACCACCTTCCCAATTCCAATCATATACCTACATGATCTCTCTATTCATCAGCTAAGTTCTGACAAATTTCATGAAAGGGCTCCTGTAAAAGGGCACAATCATCAGGTCCAGCTAATGCCCTTGCCTCGGTTAGTCCTACAAATGGGACATCCATTCTTTTGTTTTGAGATTGCATGTAGTGTAGCAATTGCACCAGCAACTTCAAGTGTACTTGCATCCTCTGCTTTCACCATAATTAAAATCCACTAAAGCAGTTACAAAATGGGTGTGTACCACAACTAGGTGGGGTTGGGAAGAGAAGGCATATGCACCTTTGAACAAAGGGGTTGGAAGATGGATTATTGGAATTGGTTGTGCCATCTTGTTTGGAGACACCTTCCTGGAAATTTCTCAATACAGCTGCTTGATACTGTATTGTTACTATTTGTGCGTGGCACAATGGCACTAGTTCATTTAACCTTAATCAATATGAATTACTACATCTAGCACTAAATTTGGTCACTCTTACAATCCTCAATTTATCATTCTTTATCATTCAAGTTTCTTTGTTTAATTAGTCCTCCCTTGTTTTTTTTTTCGGTCACTAGAATAAGTCATCCGTCAATATTTTTAGTTGAAATCAAACTGAAAGGACATGTTAGGTGAGGTAGATAGTTGAATATCATTTTTCTTTTTTTTTTTTTTTTTTTTGTGGATTGTCTGAAACCTACCTTGTAACTTTAATGTTATTTTTTTCCTAGGGATTCTATAAACTTACACCCCAAGAGACTAAATTAGACACATAAGTAATACCCTTTTGATTTGTTTTTTAAAATTTATTTGTTTCAATGTGTAATTGTTAACTTGCAGAGGTGTGCGTATTGGTAGGGTTGGGAATGACAAACTTTAAAAGGAATGAAAATCATGAAATGGCTTGCTAAGCAAAAGAAAAAGGATGGCGGAAAGGAAATGCATTTAGTATTTGGGATGATAATGAGAGAAAGGTACATTATCACGAGCCTAAGCAAAACAATTTCTAATTATTTCATTTTGTTTCTTTCTCTAGCAAGCACTAGAAAGTAAGAAATAAATACTTTTTTCATTTGTACCACAGTTCTCATAATCAAACCAACTGATTAGTTCAGAAAAATCAGAAATTGAAAATGGTCTTTATAACTTTCGGTCAGTCTAAATAACTAAAAAAGGGTATTTAAGAAATGGTCTTTGAATTGAAAAATCAACGTGGAAAGTATGTGAGTCGGTCACGATTGACAAAGTTAAACCCTTTACTTGAAAAATAGAATAAAATAAGTTTTTATTTTTATTAAAATAATTATTTATTTCCAAGTTTTTTAACATTACTATTTTGTCTAATGCAGGATAAATAAAATAAAAGCTTATGCAACATAACGAGGCATTAATTTTCAAATATAATGAGGAGGTTTAGCTATTCTTTCACTTTTTTGATGTGAGACTAGTATATGTTAAAAAACTATATTAATACTGTATCCTCTTTTTTATTTGATTATACCTTAATACAACAATATATATGTGTATATATAATTTTATTTCAATTCTGACCGGAGCTATAAGATAGTGTTTGGAATAATCAAACAAAATAGGAAATTAATTGATTTAGAAATCGATTTTTTATGTCTAAAATATAATAGATTGTGTTTTAAATGATTAAAATAGAAAATAAATTGATTTGATTTGTATTTAAGTTTTAAAATTAATTAATTTCTATCCAAATTTGATAGAAAATTTAAAAATTAAAAGAATGGAATTTAATAAAATTACAGACTATATTAATACTATATAGGTTTAATGACAGATGCAGTAGAAGTGCAAACATTGATTTCACTCTATAGTATCTAATCTAGGTCGCTCCTTCCTTTTGTATCTCTTCTAAACACACTCTTTAAGCCGTTTTAAACGGTTACCTCCATAAATTCCATTCCATGAGGGTGAATCTTAGAGTGATCAGATGATGTTATAGTTTTGGTTTCAAAAACTCTTGCCACACCAATCTGCCAATGAAGAGGGGACACACATTTTATTGCAATCCAATCTTCTTAATTACATTCACCAATACTATTAAAAATTGAATGCTCTTGCTTCTAGGTCCCTCAATTCCAAAGCAGTGATGATTAACTAACTGGTCAGTGGTCAGTGCTAAGAGAGGATATTTTATACAAATGGTTGAGATAATTATCTCCTTCAGATGTTTTGGACTGACAAAAATAGAGCCACCAGCCCTAAGTCCCACACTTTGGTCATTCCCATACTTTCCCTCATCAATGGCTATCATCCTGATACACTCTGTCAGTTCAAAAGAAAAGCAGCAAAATGGACCAACCTCAAGCCACAAAAGGAACTGAAACTGGGGTTGCTGGTTCATTTGGACTTTGACCATGTTCCACCAGAGTCTTAAGTTTCTAGTACTTCCTATATATATAAAATTAATAATAATAAATTCATTAATTTTTATTCCTCAGACAAGATAAATAAATAAATAAAACTTTGAAGCAGTATGTGGCATTGATGTGTAATGAGAAAGAAGAGGTGATGTCAAGTCATGGGGTGAATCAGAGGATTGCCTGCCCAGCCCAGCCAGGTCATGAGCTGTTCTATAAGTGCCATCTTTATTGAAATATGCTAAAGGGATAGACCCATTTGGAATATGACAGAATGTTTAATTTTTCTATCCTTAGTTTTTCTCTTTGCCACTTTGCAGGTTCTGCTATTAGGCCCCTACTCTCCATCCAATGCCCCTTTAAAGCTTATGTCAAAATCAAATATGAAATACCATTCAATTCAACAAATGTAACAGGGCTAATCTAGTATCACACATTCATTATCTTGATCAACATATCATAGTTTATTATCCAAGACCATTTTCACACCTTGCGCCACCCACTTGACATATTAGTTACTTAGCTCTCACTATGGATTTATTGATCAAATAGTAATAATTCCTCTGCTTAGGTGTGGCTACTTTGTGGACACTAAATAAGTAAACAGCATCATAGGTATACACTAAATACTTACGGTGGCGGGAATTTGAGGCAGTGGAGGAGTGTCACTTTCTAGGACATGATCAAGACGCACTTTCTTGATTATTATTGGATTCCCCTTAACTTCAATAAAACCAATTAAGTAGTCATGATCCTTATTTTTGAATTCAAAACACATCAATAGGTACTCTATATAGCCTAAGTTGGAGTCACCAATATCATCACACAAAAAATGAAAAACGCTCTCTAGAAATTTGTAAACACTGTTCAATTAATAAGTTTTGTTTGAATTGAACAGTGTAGCACAAAAGTATATGAAATGAGTGGACCGTGAAAGTTTAGGGTGCAATTAATTTATTTTAGAAAATACATTTTAGTTTTCACTTTATGTTTTCAATATGCTTATTTTCATAATTTTATGAAGAAATTAATAAAAACTAAAGATAAAAACTTAAAACTGAACTTTGTAACATTTAGTGTTTTTTTCACATAATCTTAAAAATAAGAAACTAACTGAAAATCATTTTTTAAAACTAGGCACACAGATCATTTTCCAAAAGGCACTAATGCACTATGGCTCTGATTAATGTCTGCTACAGATATGAGTTCATCCATCACTATAAGTAGAAAGGAACAGTGACAAGATAACTATATCATTGCAAATAATGGTTTTTCTGCACAGAACCTTCTGCACCTCTCAGTTACGTGAAAACAGTAGTAGCAATACATACTATAATTTTGGAGCCACTGAGTTATTGAAAGCAAAATACTACAAGAATGATAATAACATGAGGAATATTATTATTATCTCAAAAGTGGCACAGCAAAAAGAACCAAACTATGGGAATATAAGGAGGAGGAAGGGGGCATAGGATTCCTAAACCTTTTTCTTTAGCAAGAGCGTGCTAAGTAGAAAAGATAGGGAGAGAAAGTGAGTGAAGTGAAAATCCACAGTCACTTGAAAAGGTGGCTCTAATATCAAAAGGATGGTTCCCACAAGGGTGTAGGAATCCCAGTAGACGAACCCCAACATCTACATAAAGCTAAAAACAGATAAAATATAATGGCATGAGCTTCAAATTCTGTTCCACACGTAGGGCCTTGCCCCCTGTTTTTTTTCATATGGGATCAATCAAAAAATATTTTTCTTTGCCTATTGCATTAAAAATGGAAATAAAGAAAAAGGGTAGGATTTTCATAGGGCCATTGCTTCATGTTAAGCCAAGTTTCGTTTTGGTGTATGCCTCATGTCATGTCCATAAGCAACGAGTTTGAACTTATTTGATTTTGGATTTTGTAGACCATTCATTATCAACCATTAAAAATGTCACAAAATATTTAAAATATAAAACTCATCATTTCAACCATAGATAATGAATGAGTAGATATAGTGTCTCGAATGAAATGAATACATGTAACATCTAATAAGCATAGTATATTAGTGAACTTCACATTCACCCTTCTAACTTTTCAGTTTACAAACACTAAAATTGACAATACCTTCTTCTACTTTCTTTAACAACCCAAATATTATATTTTGCATTTGAAAAAAAAAGAAAACGTACTCATCATCGAAATTGGCCTAAGTGGTTCTGCTTTTCATATGGTTTGATCAGTTAGATTAGACACTTCTGAACTTATGCATTTGGCCTTCCCTTGTCAAGCAAAAGTGCCGTAAACTGTTACCCTTATCGACCATCCTTGTTCAACAGGAAGAAGACTGTTAACTGAAAAGCAACCATGTGACACAATAAGATGGCTTATAGTACTTTGGGGAGGGATATGAAGCAATTAAATTACTGAGGATGATATCTGTGAAGTTTCAATGCTTGAACTCACACTCTTTTTTTATTTTTATTTTGTTGATGTGTTGTCTTAAAATCAAACTTTATATGTAGGGTAAAACACTCCCTCTTTTACAGTCTTCTTTTTGGACCTTCTTGTCCTCTTTTTCGATTAAGTCCAACTTGATTTAGCTAAAAGTATATGATGAAGGAGCGCTAAGCAAATCTTAAAACAGCGTCTTTTAGAAAGAAAAGGCAAGGATTATGTTGTAGTAAATACTAAACAGCTTATCAAAAGGGGATGTCAAAAAGAAAGCACAAACAACAAGACAAATTAATTTGTACTTAGGCCAAAAATTAAATAGAGTTCACACAGTATCCTCATTGAAAAGTCAGTTTACCACGTAAAGTTGTCCCAAGCACATTGCTTTTCTCCTGTAAGAATAATAAAGGATCATGAAACATGGTTAAGAAACTAAGCTCCCGAAATTATATACTAACATGTTCTTCATGCATTCTCGGACCATGAATCCGGTAAATTAAAGCTGCTTTGAAGAGCTCTTTTTCATTTAATTTTATTGATATCTCATTCCCTTTGGTAGCTTTATTTTTGTTTTTCTCACTTTTCCTCATGCTTTTTGGTTTGGTTGTATCCTTATTTCTCAGGGAATTGAAGAAAGGGAATGATTGCTTACCCATTTGTGTGAAGAATATAGAGATCTTATATCGTTAAAATATGAGACTTAACCATTTGCAAACGGCTAAAGAAGGATAAGGGACCTGCATTTGGACACTCTGAAAAATAAATATGGCCAAGGAAAAGCAAACTTTAGGCTCCCATAAAATATATTGCTATAGCAGAAGTTCAAAGATATGGGATTCACTTTAGTTTTTCTTTGGTTGCACTATTTCAGATTGATGACCATACACATAGGCCATTTATAAGTGATAAAAGCGAAGCCATATTGAAAAATATGAAAAAAATGTACAATTTAGATTAACCAAATCCACTATAAACAAAAGGGACCCCTTGCTAGACAACCTACATGGCCACAGATAAGTGTAAAGTGATGAGCTAGTGAATAAAACCAAAGAGCATACAGAGTAAGTTCTGGTAAAAGCAAACTAGTGCCAAATGTCTAGGCCATTAGCCATTAGATCAACTAAGAGGTAAGTTATCATAAGCTCATTGAACATTTAGTAGCTAATGATTCCCATTTTTCCCCTTTTTGTTAAGAATCCAGTCTGGAGAGCCTACTGAACAAAAGTCCCCACGTTTTTTAACTTGTGTCTTATTCTTTAATTTCATTCTTTAATTTTTATTTTGCTTCCCTAATTTTGGGCAAAAGGAAGGGTCCACATAGAAAATGGGGACACTTGGCACAATGCAATTGATGCGGTGGCCGCTCGGCTTGACATGATGAAGGAGTTTATGAAAAGAAGATGCATAAGACCCTCCCCATCCAATCAAATATCAATCTCTTTGGGAACTTGGGCCACTCTACCAAGCTCCTATTCTTTGCCATCATAATATTGATTTAATTATTTTTGGATTCATTAGGCTCAATGACACGGGTTGTTAATTTGTCTGCAGTGGTGGTGATATATTACAATCTAGACCATTTCCCTTAATTGGCTGAATTAAACATACTTTATGCTCAAATTGT
>JAMLFY010000004.1:21407541-21518054 GCA_030441495.1 Dalbergia oliveri
CCCCATAAATTCAAATTACCTTAGCCTAGATCGACACCACAATAACATGCCAATATGCAAAGTTGAATTTCGGGAGAGCCTACAAAATTTGGAACAAGGTTGGTGATAGAAAGCACCGCATAAAATTTGAAATGTTAATTAGTCATTATGTTGGAAAAATGCTAGAAGATTAATTTTGATGTATAGAAAGCATAAAAGAATTTTAAGATATTGAATGATTAGGCAAACAATTTTGTTAATGTGATAATGTATAATTAGATGGTTAAATATTTTTATTGATATGATAATATATGATTAAATATTTATGTAATTTTTATTATATTTATGGTATAGATAAATTAAATGGGAAAATTAAATTGAGCTTCTATGAGATTTGATTAAATTTATTTTAATTTTTTTATTTGTAAAATTTGTTCAAAATATCCATAAATTTGTAAAGAATTTATGAAATTATTACATCATGAAAAGCCACTGTCATGCAAATAAATAGAATGAAATCAAAATGAATTTTATCGACTCTAAAAAAAGATGAATACAATTTTCTTAAATAAATTCTAATGCTAGTACTTGTTTTGGAGCGTATAAAAACATAATCGCGTGGAGGATAAGCTCTTCTTAAAGTGCTTTCATTTTTCCCGAGGTCGTTTTCGGATTGAGAATGTGTTTTGGCTGGGGGGTTTTTAGAAGGGTTGTGTTGGGAGTGTGAGACGGCAACGCGTGTTTAGATGAGTGTGTTTATTATGCGGATAACTACTGTGGCCAGTGGATTATTGATGAAACTCTTTTACTTTTCCAACTTTTCGATAATCTTTCATTTTTTGTCTAATTTTCTTTTCCTTCTAGAATCAATGGTCGGCAATTAATTATTGTTTATTTGTTAATGTTTAGATTTGATTGTAAAATGTAAGGTTTGGGTATAACGGTGTAATATAGTAAAGTTTTGAAATGACAGTTGTTGCGGCTAGCCCCTATAATTTCATGGTTAACTTTTGCTTGCAACTTCTGAGTGGTACCCATTATTATGGACTCGCGCGACTCATGAGAACCCCCTCCTTTTTTTCCTTGATGCAGCCCCTCAAAACCGAATTCGATTTGCTGAGATTTAGATTCTTTGTCATTAAATTTTGGCTTTATAGGTCAAAGTCTATGGTGAAAGTTAAATCATGTATCATATGTCATCTACATTAGACACTATGAGAACAAAATGTACAGGTAAGCTTCCATCATCATAATCCATATTTGCAACGAAACTATTTGGTAACATGCATGCAATCCTAGTCTTGGTTCCACCGCCCTTTCAAAAAGAAAGGGAAAAATGCCTTTGGTTTTCCTTGACATTCTGAAATTAATAAGTTGTAGACAAAGTAGAAAAAAAGTTATCCGCACATTTTTTCAATACAATAAATCGTAATTATATATATATATATATATAACCAACATTTTTCTTACATATGGTATCTAAATCCATTAAAAAACAATTTTGAGTTACCTTTTCATCAACTTATTTTTCTTTTCTAGTTGATGTTTCAATAGGTCACCTCCAATTTTAGTTTGGTGTATTCGGGAAGTTTCTTCCTTAAATGCCAAGTTAGGGGTTGGTCTATAAAAGTCCAAGACTCAAAGTAAGAAGTGTACTTCTTTTCCGTAATCCAAACCCTACGGTATTCTTTGTTGATTTTTTTTTTGTCTTTATTTAGGTATTTTCTTAGTTTGTAAGTGTGAGATTTATTTTGAGAGATACCGAAAGAGCTGTTAATAGAGTTAGAGGAATACATAAGTGAAAAGATGGCTATATAGAAATTGAATTAACATCAACAACCCTTTCTAGTGCCACGTGAGTTATATTTCATTGGCAAAATAAAAATTTATGTCATTACTGTCATCAAACCATCCCCTCATGTAAATGTTTCTTATTGGGCTTTAGTGATCATTTTTATTAGAATGAGTTGGGGTTTAAATCCTTTACCATTTGATCATAATCCTCTAAATATATATCATGAAAATATTCTTCCCAAAAACTTAAACTGATAGGTAAATGCACACAAATGATTTTATACTCTAATAATTACTTAAGAGGAATAGGTATGAAATCATTCAAACTAACCAAGTTTTAAATCTTGTCTAAGAGGAACAATTTTGAGATCATTTGAACTAATGAAGTATTGGAATGATGAGTTTTTTAAATAATAGAACATTATACCAATGAGTAAAATAAAGTAAATCCTAATGTCTAATCCAATCATTATTTTTTCTATTAAATTGAAAAATGATATATAATACACTTAAACACATTAAGTTTTCTCAGGGAACTGATGCAGTCTTCCTTTAATTTGCATGACTTTAGTGATGAAGTTCTTTTCTTCTATTTTCGGTTAGTTTTTTCTTTTTTTGGTTAGAGTGGTGAAGTTCTTCTAAGGCTTCAATCTGACAATGAAGGTTGATACGGTGAGAAAGACAGGAAAAGAAAAGAAACACAATACTTAGGAGACGCTTTGTAGTTGCCCAATGGGGCTGGGCTTTTGGGCCAGAATAATAGCTTCAACTAGAATCTGGTTCAGGTTCTGTTTGGAGAATAGAATTGTTTTTTAATTGACAACATACACTGCAATTATAGTTGAATGAGAAAGGTGCTAAATGCCAACAAATTATTAAAGAATAAAGTTTACATTCAATGGCATTGCTGTCCAAATTGTCATGACAGACCCACTCTTTAAATTTGGCACATATCCCCCCCCCCTCTCTCTCTCTCCTCTCTCTTTTTCTCTCCTCTTTCTTTTTAATAGAAGAAATTCTACATCTAGTTGCAAAGAATTTTGGTTTGGTTTTTGTATCTGCCCACTTGAATTGGCATATTCTAAAACGATTGCACCTAAAGCTTATGGAGAGAGGGGAACTGTGGTGTAGTCTTCTCCTGTCTTTGTTGAACAGTTTGGTAACATTAATTGACAATTTCATGTTAATGGGGTTTGAGTTGTGCTAAGTGTTCTTCTTTTCTCCTACACTAATCGTACAAAACTGCTTTTACTCGGTATTGGCATACCAAAAAGTTTTTGATGCAAACTAAAAACGGGAAAGCCCTATTACTATCATTTCTATGTGGAAACGATGAACCTAAACATTAGCATGTGCCCATAATTTAGGCTATGCCTACAAGTCAAGTACCTATGATTTACTTTTGTACCTTTCAAAGTCTTCCATATAATAATCGCTTGTTAGCGAAGACAAGGTGGGTTTTCTTTTTAATTTTGTACTTATAAGTTTTCTCTCCTGTAAACATCAAAGGAGAAAGTATAATTTGAAAAAAAAAAAAGAAAAAAAGCTAAAGCATTAAATAAGGGAATATATATCTAGAGTTTTAATTATTACTTCACCATAGTTTTGATTTTGGTTCACCATAGTTTTGTGAAGATATTATTACTTCAATTGTAATTATGCAGGTCGCCTTTTTGTTCTTCCTATAAGCACGGAACAGAAAATCAAACTTTCAATTTTTTTATCAGAGGAACGAAGAGAGACAAAGGCCCAAAGAGAAACCCAAATAGACATCACGCTAAAAATTGTTAGAAACCCATAATTTCATCCAAGACGCATCGGCCCATGAACCAAGTAGCAATATAAAGCAAGGAAATACTTTGGGTTTTATTAGGCCCGCGACCAACTTCATTTTGTAGAAAACTATTTTCATATTAGTAAGAAAGACCTTTGCGACGTTATTAGGCTTAGACATAAACTACACCTTTTGGGCTTAACTTGCCCGAAACTATGTTTTTAAACGAGGATTTGACTGCATTTGGATGTGTGGCTCATATGGCAAGTATATCGAAGGGCACCGGGTTCGACACCAGCAGAGTTGTGTGTGCGAATCCATACAGAGCTGTGTGTTCGAACCCATCCCCCCGCCCCAACCCCACAAAAACAAAAAAAAAAAGGATTTGACTCTTGACTAACAAAACAAAGAAACTAGGATTTGACTATTGACAAAAATAAATAAATAAAAGGATTTAACTCCTAAGTGGGGATTTAAAAGATAAACTATAAAATCCTAACCACCATAAAAAAAATCAAGGATTAAAAGTATCACAAATGTATGATATGCCATGCTAATGTTTCTATCTTATAAAATTTCAAACCGTTAAGATCATGCATTTTATCCTCTAAAATATATCCCAAATTTCAAAGGCAAAATTCAATTTAAAATATAATCATGTAGGGTGAAAAAAAAGTAGAAAAGAAAGAAAGAATATGGGTGTAATCAGCCCAGTTCAATAATGAATTTTTTATATAAAATTATACATGAAATACATCTATAAAAACTTATTTTCATTTTTATTCATTATCAAACACACTTATAATAAGGAAAAAATTGTGCTTAAAATAGATAAAGATAAAAGAAGTTGGGTTTATACCAAAAAAGAAAATAGAAGTGGGGTTTAATCAGCCCACTTAAACTTCCGACTAGTAAGCCACAATTTGGGCTGAATAAAAACTGTCCAACTTCTTTATCAAAAATGTAAAAAAAGGATATACTGTCCAACTGCAGAATATTTTTTTGGGTCTGGGGGGCGGGGCGTGGGTCGCACACCAGCTCTGCTGGTGTCAATCCCGAGTACGGTTGCTTTGGAGATGCAATGGTCCACCGTTTCGCTAACGCCTCAACTGCAGATTTGTGAGCCACTTATTACACAATTTTGGGGTTGACATCAGCTAGAGAGCGTTTTGGGCTTCATTTTTTTTTCAGACCAAAAACAAACCACTTTTCATTCTGACCAAAAACAAAATTTTTTTATGTCAAAAACTTTGTTTTGAACCAAAAAAAACTGTTTTTTGTTTTCGGTGATTTTCTTGTGATGCTGAACAGCTGAACAACAGTAACACTGAAAATCTTTATCTGAAATTCCGAATGGTTGACTCCAATTTTATGAGGTGAAGGTGTGCTCAATCTAACGTTGGTCATTATGTGGAGCCTAGGATTCAGTGTTTCGATCAAGGCTTGCATTTTGTTGGCCTTTGCATCTGCAATTTCTGCCCTGGAGCCCCGACTTGGATCCACCCGCGTCGTCTTTCAGGTTTTCTACATTAATAAATTTGGATAAATTCAAGTGTTTCTTTTTTTTTTTTTTTCTAAATTTTGTTTTCCATTTATAGTTGCTTGAATCTGTAGTGAAAGTTCAGATCTTGAGCTGAGTTTTTATCATGTGAGTGCTGTTTGAAGTTGTAGGTCGCTGTGTCTCTGTGTGTTGTGTTAAGACCTTGAGTGATTGAGAAGCTCAAACTGTGGATACCCTTGTTTGTTATTGAGATTATCTCAACTAGTTATGTATTTGGTGTGAGTGAAAATTGGAATCAAGTGGCTCATTTAGTGGAAAAATCCCATCTTGCATGGGAAACTTTGATGTACATGTCTTGTTTCTGAAACTGATGTCAATTTTTCTGTTGCTGTTTTCCATGGGGTATCGCTTTGTTGTTTCATGTGTTTGAATGCAGACAAACTATGGGGACATTGAATTTGGTTTCTTTCCCACTGTTGCACCAAAAACTGTTGACCACATTTTCAAGCTTGTGAGACTTGGTGGCTATAACACTAATCATTTCTTTCGGGTATGGTTCTCTGAGACCTGAGCGAGTAAATGTTGGATTTGTGTACAGTTAGTGGGTATTGTGTTGCTTTGTGGTTGAATGGTTTTGAATTTGATGCCCAGGTGGACAAGGGATTTGTAGCCCAAGTGGCAGATGTTATGGGTGGAAGGTCTGCTCCCATGAATGAGGAACAAAGAAAAGAAGCTGAAAAGACTGTTGTTGGCGAATTCAGCGAAGTCAAACATGTTTGGATTCTTTCTATGGGAAGGTTAGGTCTCTCTAGATGGAGACTGTTAGTTGTATCCGCCTTGTTTCTGCTGAAGTTATTGATTTCACTTCTTTCTTCTGTGCTCTTTTGTTTCTTTCTTTGTATTTGTATATGGTTTTACGACGTATTACTTATTAGTTCAAATCACTGCTAGATTTAGCCCAAGTACAACTGCTTCTATCTGTAACTTTAAAATGTAAAGAATGGAGCTGAGTTTAATTGTAATCACAAAGCCTCCTTTTTCCATGATTGATCAGTGTAGTTGTTCAGCTAATTTTGATATGGTGTTCTTGCTTTGTCTTACATTTAGTCACATTACCTTTGAAGTTAATAGGCTGAGGATTAATCTAAATGATTTCATGTCATGTTAACTGTGTGTCAGTCCTCCTGTTGAGATTAAAAAGGGTGCTTTCTAAATCTTGGTCACTGTAGCTAGGGAAATTATGTGAATGGGAAATGAACAAACATGGGGTTGATGAAAACTTAAAATCCATGTGTGAATTTGTGGCATTGAATTTTTTATTTGGGGTGAAAGATATTATTAGTGGAGAGAATGAGTACAAAGAAAATCAAGATTATGTTTCCAGAGAAAGCCAGAACATGGCCACAGTAAATACAAGCTATGGTATTAAGATAAATCACTTAAGAGAATTCTCCAGTTGACCAGTACCTCTGCATGCCAACCAAAAAGAATCTCTGAAAGAAGCCATTGCACAAAGAATATCCAGTGATAAACATTTTTCTGTTAAAAGTCTCAGCAAGCCATATACCAGAGAACAGAGTCACTGCTAGAACATCTTGGCACTTTGCTTTGCCCAAAGCCCTTCAACCTAAATTGAATTTTGAAGGCTCTAAGTTGAGGGCATGATTTAAACTTGTAGGAATATCTGGCTGCTAGATAATTTATGAATAAAATAACTGTGTAACTTTTTCTGAATTACAGCAGCACACCACACACATGAAATATCTAGAGACAAATCCTTTTTATGAGTATGAAGCTGCAACATGTCATTGGTGTTAATTGTATTGCTCATTTTCAAGTGAATGACTAGACTTTAGAGGCGGCTTTGAGTTTCTAAACGGTTGTCTAGCATTGATGGTCAGATATTGGTAAGTGTTCCCAAAAGAGAAGAGAAAATTCCGTTGGGTTGAAAGTAGGTAAGATGATAATGAAAGATGACTTTGTGGAATATAAGGATGTGTTTGGTATATGTCCCAGGACAAAAAGGACAGAGACAATGAGACAATAGAGATGGAGACGATCCTGAAGATAGAGACCGAATTGTGTTTGGTAGTTGTATACAAGACATAGTGATTGATGAAAAGATGAAAAATATTAGGTTATAATTTGATAAAAAATTGAAAAGTAAGAAGGGTAAATATGGAATACGAAATGTTTAAAGGGATGAAAGGGCATCCCAATGCATGAGGCTCCCACTTGGTAGAGTCTGAGGAGCGTAGATGTACGCAACCTTATTCTTGCTTTGTGTAGAGATTGTTTCTAGGATTTGAAACTATGATCTCTAGGTTACAAGTTAAAGGGATATTCTTGGAAAAGAATAATTTAAATTTGTGTCCTAGAGATAAGTCTCTAGTGTTCCTCCTTCTTTGAGGGACAGAAACCAGCTCAAAATATGTCCTGAGATGGAGACAATTTTGGAACTTTTGTCTTATTGCATTCTCCAAATATGTTTCTGTCCTCAATATCTTCATATTTTCTGTCATAGGACATTTACCAATGCCTACCTAGGTATTTGGAATCCTTGTGCGTGATGCATTTAAGTGAGATATATTCAAAATACTTATTTGGGATGTTAGGGCTGGTGAAATTTATTGAAGATGGTATTAGCAGTGGAAAGATTATATTTAGGGAAAATTGGACCTTACCCTTTAAATTATAAGTCATGTGTACTTTAGGCCCTAAACTTAAAAAATGTGCAGTTTTACCCTCCTAAACTTTCTTGAATGTGCAAATTGACCCTTCCATTATTGTTTCCATCAATTGTCAACAAAAATATTACAAATTTAAGAAAATATAGGGTATCAAATTGTATATTTAGGAAAGTTTGGGGGCCAATTTGCACATGTTCCAAAGTTTATGGGGTATAGGACACTTTCTTTGGCTAATGCACATTTATGAAAATTTAGGGGGTCAATTTGCACATTTTTAACATTTAGGGGCTAAAATGCACATGGCCTGTAATTTAGGGGGTAAACTGCAATTTTCCCTTATATTATCCAAATTCATTTTTAAATTTGAAATCTAAACACATATACTTAGGGAATAATCACAGCTACATAACTTGTTTTCCATTTTTGTATTGCTCATGCTAAAAATTGCTGAAACCATTCTCACTTTCAGTTTGAGTTCCTGTCGGAAGATCTGAGGTGTGCATGTTTGTTCTTACAGGTATGATGATCCAGACAGTGGTTCATCCTCATTTTCAATACTGCTTGGAAATGCTCCTCATCTTGATGGCAAGGTGGGTGAACTATAATGGCCTAACATCATTGCAAAAGACTCACTCAACTTTATTGCAGTGTTTACAATTCATATGCTGATGTAAGCTCTTTTCAGTATGCAATATTTGGAAAAGTTACTAAAGGTGATGATACATTGAAAAAGCTCGAGGAGCTACCTACCCGTAAAGAGGGTATATTTGTTATGGTATGCATGGAAATCTTATCCTTGTGCATTTTTCCCCTTCATTTGATTTTCAATCATGGATCATATGCATAAATTTACATTTCTTGGAAGTTATATAGATTTTTCCTTGCAACTATTGTTTTATTCTTTTACTCTGAAGAGAAGCCAGTGGCAAAGCTAGAGAGACTTGTGGGAGAAGAGAAAGGAAACGAATGCATATATATGTGTGCGTGTGTGTTTGGGGAGAAGTTGTATATAGGAATATGCAGCTTAAAGTTATTCACCTGCAAGCTTTTATCGCTGAGGTTGTGTGTGGTTTGTACAATGAAAAAATTCTGAAAATTACTTTCCAAGAACAACTATTGAAATGTTTGGCTGGCTATTCCAATATTTCTTATGCTTTATCACTTTATGAAAATGTAGCAGTCAGCATCAGAATGTTTTGCAATTTAATTGTTTCTTCACATTTAGTTAATCCCCACAATGAAATTGTTCTTAAGCCTTTGTAGACAATTTTTTTTTTTTTAAATTTTATTACCTTCCGCCCCTGCCTCTAAACTTTTGGCTGACCCTCAGAGAAGCCCTAATTATCTTTTTATTTATGCTGTCAAGCAATTGGGACCCTACATCCTTTCCATTCTTGGCTAGTTGGCTTTAACCAAAATGTTAAGGCTTGTTTAGTTTGAGTTTTTAGTTTTTAGTTTTCATTTTCAGTTTTTCAGATTTTGTGAAGGAAATACTGAAAATTTTGAAAACTACGGGGCTGCTTGCTTTGCTTAAAACAATTTTCAATTTTCAGTTTTCAATTTTCCAGATTTGTGAAGGAAAAACTAAAAAAACTGAAAACTCAAGCATTCTTATAGAACATATATGAAAATGATTTTCTTTTTTTTCATTGCTCAGTTGAAATTACTCAATATGTCTGTAAGCACTTCTTCTTTTGTACTCATATATTATTGTTTTCTCTTTTCCAGCCAACCGAACGCATAACTATACTGTCATCATATTACTATGGTAAGAATCTTTTCATATATAAATATATATTTTATAATTTCTTTATATAAAGAAATTAGTTTTCTTGCCTCCAACATCATATGAAACATTGAGAATGGCTAATATTTGCAAATCAGTCAAAAGCTTGTACCCTGTTCAACATAGTTGACATTACAATGTTAAAAGCACTAGAGTTCATCTAGCCTTTGTGACGCGGAATTCGGGATTAATGCAAGGACACAAATTGCAGATTTTACACAGGGAGGAGTGCAGTGCAGTTCCAAGTCCATTATGATCAGTCTCTTTTAAGTCTTAATTTAGTTTATTTGTCTCTTGGCTCTTGTCTGAAACTTTCAGTAGTTGTTATGTTGGATTCCCTTTCCCTATCTGAATCTTGCTCCCTATATTTTGTGTTAGACACTGAGGCAGAAACTTGTGAGCAAGACAGATCAATTTTGAAGCGCAGGCTAGCTGCATCGGCCTTTGAAGTTGAAAGGCAGGTAATCAATGTCGTTGGTATTGGTACCGGATTGAAGGGATGATTAGTTCATATGATAATCTTTGTTCTGCAATAGTTAACATGACTTTCATGTGTCACTTTTGCAGAGGATGAAATGCTTCCCCTGATAAGAGCAAGTTAAATGTGAAGTTGGAATGAGTATTATACTTCTGTATTCACCTTCTGTATAATGTCAAAGCATTGATGAAAAGTATTCTAGATATGCAAAAAACATGAATTCAAACCGAAGCTCAATATAAAAAGGCTTTAGTTGTTGACACTAAAGACTCAGAAATAAGATGTAAGATCTGACACGTTCCAAATATCAATTACGGCATGTTTGGCTTTCCGTTTAAAATCATCAAAACCATCATGTTTTGGAATTTTCAAACGAACCAAAATACTGAATGGAGGATTTTAAGCTACAAATTCCTCATTGATCACTATTGCTGCGTTTGGAAAGGGCAGGACACAAATACAGGGAAATTTGTCCTATATGATGTTTGATGCCAGAGATGGAGTATGGGATAGAAAAATTTCCGTCCCAGAGACAAATTTTTCTGTATTTCTGTCTCTAAAAGTGGAACGGCAGGGGCGGAAATTACCTTAGGTCAACCTCCGATGGTGGGCCCATGGTCCACGTCGTTGGCTGCGGCAGACGTCGCCGGGGGTCAACCCTCCAAGTCGAACGCGCCTGGCTCCTGGGCCGTCGCTGGTCGGTCAATGGCCATTGGTCAATTCAATTGTCCCTATCCATCAAACAAATCAGGGACAATTTTTTATGTTTTAATTCTGCTTCTCTCTGTTTTTGTCTGTCTCTATGTTTGTGTCCTACCCCCTTCCAACGAGCCTGTAACACCACTATTTTATTATTATTATTATTATTATTATTAGAAAAATTACACTAACCTCCTAAGGTTCAAAATTACATTCACCATTCTTTAGTTTGCAAATCTTACATCACTCTGTGGAACTTTATTAATTTTTACACTAACCATTCCTAAAGTTAACATTCTATTACATTGTAAACATAAGTTAGATAATGTGTGATGCACATGATTTTTAATGGAGAGTTGTAATTAATTAGAAGATTTTAATATACAAAAAGACTTAAATGCCCTTATTTATGATGAGTTGAAGTTTGAGGGAACAAAACATGTAAAACTAAGCTCCCAATAGATGACTCAAACACCTGATCAGAAGGATTCTAATTATCTGATTACCATCTTCATCTTCTAAGGAAAAAAAAAAAGCAGCTATTGACAAAAGAAGAAAAAAAACCAACATAGGTAAGCTATTTGGCATTCGTTCATCTTGTATTTTTTTTTTAAGCCAGGCTATCTCAAAATCCCTTGTAACCCATATCCTTGTAAGCAAGCAAACAAATCAACCCCATTCCATCACCCAAGCAAGCACAATATTCACAAAACCATAAACCCAATAATTGTCGGCCACAACAAACAAAAACAAACATAAAATACAATTGTACAAAACCCAATCATTCATAGCCAAAAACAACAAAAAGAATCCAAAGTCCATGCTCATAAGGAAATAAAGCAAAAAAATGGAGAAATAGGAAAAGGGGAGCGGTTCCCTTCATGGGCCCCTCCGCGTGAATGCCATCGTGCTCGCCACATTGTCGAGCCTCGAGATTGAACCTCTCATCCTCGCCGCGCCTCACAACCATCACGAGCCCTAAATCACCACCGTTGTCCTCCACCTTTCTCAGTCATTAAACAACCGCGAACCTCCCTTAACCATCGTCGCCATCATGGCCACAACAGATCGGCCATCATCACCACGGATCAATCGGTTTCTTCTTCTCTTTCCTCAGCTTGCGCGCTAGCTCACCACCACCTCTTCCTCTCAACCGCCACCATCCTCATCACTTAAACCCAAAACCAGGACGCCACCGCCTCCGTCGTCGTCTTCCCTTACATCCTCACCACCACAAAGCTTTGGGGAGATTAGTCATGTGAAACCAATGCCTCCACGAGATCACGGTTTATCTCCGCCACCTTTCTCGTTGTCATCGCTTTGGCCAACTTCCTCTTCCTCCATCATCGCGCGCGAACCCGCCTTCCCTGCCTCTGCCTCATCGTGGCCTCCTTCCTCCCTCCAGCCAAGCGCAACATGAGCCCTTAACCTTGTTGTGCCTCTCGCAAACACCCTTCTTCAGGCGCCGCGCATCACTGGGCGGCTCGCCGCCGGTTGCTTCGGACCTTTACTCTTTCCTCTCTCGTAGCCTCCCTTGCCATTGATGAAGGTAAGTTTTGGGGGTGAGATGAGAATGTGTTAGAGGATTTGGTGGGTATAGAAATATGGTGGGTATGGAGGATATGCTAGTGCGATGGAGGGGCTAGTGGTGTGAGGGTATTTTGGACAATAGACTTATATTACTAACAGTGTTAAGTTGCATTTGACAGAAGGGAGGTCATTGCAAGGTGAACAACTAGAGGGGTGATGTGTGTAATTTCATTAAAACTCAAGGGAGAATCGTCTAATTTTCTCTTATTATTATTATTGTTGAGTAGGATTTGCATTTATACTTTAGGTGAAGTAATTAATATCTTCCAAATTGCCGTATGTACATACTTGAGGGGCAACTTCATACATAGGATCGGAAGTTTTGTTGTATATCTATGGTTTTGGGTTTCTATTGGCACTTCAATTATTATAAATTACATAAATTTTATATTATCTTTTGAAAATTTTGTAAGAAAACAGTAAAAATAATATTATTTGAAAATTTTTTATGTTCATTTTTAGTTGATTCATCTTCACCAACAATTTCAAAAATTCCCTTTTGATCACTTTCAAGGTTAGAAGAGTCGAGAATGTTGCTTTAACTGAGTAGAGACATAAGACAAGGTAGGGAGCAAAGCCCCCCACCAAATCAATCTCTAACAATATCACCCATGGATAGAGCATGAAAATCTTCTATTATCAAACAATGTCCCTATTTTTATTTTTCTAATCATTTATTGATACACATGGAAATATAAACATAAAAATAGATTTAAAAACTTATAAGTTACTAAATATATAGTATGTATATACATGTCAAATAAATAATTGGGAGGATAGGAAAAAAGACACTATTTGGAACAGAGGACTTTTATCCATAGATAGATTTGTTATTGACAAAAATAAATTAGTTTCGAGAACTTTGACATTTATAAAATATTAACACATGGTCCCTTGTCATAACAATTTCTTGATTGTTACTTCCACCCCATTTTAACTCTTATCTCACTCAACTTCGTGATCTTTACTTCCAATCTCACCCCATATGCATCCTCACCGCCACCCTTGCCTCCCCACCCTTATTTTTGTAGGTTTGTTGCTTGAAAATCTGTACTTTTATTTTTTATTTTTCCATACATTATCATTGCAGGCTGATTGCTTGGTTTTTCATGCTTTTATTTAGTTCTTGACATAAAGATTTTTTTATTAATATATTTTCAATTAAAATCAAAACCTAGCACTCTTATGAATGTTTCTAGGAGGTGGGAGTGAAATAAAGGAGTGAGGAGAGAGTGGAGCTAGGGGATGAGTTGGGATAGGGGGTCATGTTATTGGCTCGTTTGCAAGTTATAAGTGATCAGGAACTTGATATGTCCATATGTTGTAGCTGTGAGGGAACTCAAGATTTTTTTTTTGTTAGGGGCTCATTTGTTCACAAATGATATTATTAGTGACTGATTTATAAGATTAAGAATGAATGCATTAAAGAGAAAGTTGATGTAGCACCTATTGTAACAAAAAAAAAAAGACAAATCTCAACTTGGGTGATTTGGATATGTGTGAAGGTCTCTATAAACCCAAATAAAGAGAGTAGATCATTCACAAAAAAAAAAAATGAAAATAGAGAATTTATCAAATGGAGAATAACCCAGTATAATTAGAAGTAAAAAGAGAAAAAAAAAAAGGTGAAATCATTAAAATATTTAGATTGTAATGGTGATTGTATACACAGTTTTGAATGGAATACTATATCATCCTCTTAATGTTGTTGTTGGACTCACTAATATATCTTATCAGGAAAAGTTTTATCATCATAAGTTTGGATCAGGGTTAAACTAATCAAAATTAACTGTTTTTTTTTTTGGGTGCATAAATGAACACTATATTTGCATTAAGCTATGCTTTTGAATGTTTTTAAAATCAGATTAGTCTTTTACTCACTAAGGATCAGAGTTTGAAAATTTTGATAGAGTTGAATTAGAATTTTATTCATAATATATCTATAAATTGATGAAAATATATAAGTAAAATTATAAGAAAAGAATCATGACATGCACGTATGAGTAAACACTTGAGTATCGACCGATATATCCTTCTAATAAATCAACCTGTACATTTTTCTAATTCCAAATTGTATTTACTGTAGCATGAGTTTTACATAATATTCAAGAACTATTTAATAATAGATGTGAGTGATTTTAAATTAAGAAGATTTTAGACAAACCAATTAGGAGGATTAAGCAATTTTCGTGAAGAAATTAATGAAACACCATAACTCAATTAGCCTTGTATTGTATAAATATAATTAATTAATTAAATATATATTACAATAAATATTTTTGTGCAAGTTAAATTTATTTAAATGCGTTTGCATATCAATAAAAATACGACAAAATTGTGGTGACTTAGTGAACGATAAGACGGCATAAATAAGTGCATCTCATCTACCCAATAGTCTTGGGTATTCCTGATCCTTCGAACCTGATGCGAGATTCCAACCATGGGATGAACCATTCTTGATTCTACAGTGTAACTTTGAATCTGAACTGCTTCAACAAGTCAAAATGCAAAATCTGGCTAAACTTGAGTAAGTTGAACAACTCAAATTTGACCAAAAAGAACTCAAATTTCCTGTGTTGTTAAAAGAAACTAAAAACGATAAATCAAAAAGAAATTGAAAAGGCCATCTGTTCTGTCCGGTTATGCAAATTATGAATGGAAAACTATTTATCCCATGTGTTTTTCTAAGTAGTATCAAAAAAAGGTAATTTTCTTATTGAAAAATGTGATTAGTAAGTCTTTAATGTGTGTAATCTATAAAAAATACGAACTTGCCTTTTTAGAATCTTCAACCAATATCCTAATAAGAAAAACCCTTATCTACCAACAAGTTATTGGATGAGTGATAAGCGGTTGATCTTCTGGAAGAATGATGACACAAGTTCAAATCCTAGAATCATACTTATTGGTAGGAAGAGTAATATTAAATGTTCCATTCTTCGAAATTATGAGACCAATTTCATATAAAAAAGCAAAACCCTTATCTTATATAGGCATTAACCAAACGAACTATGCATCACAATTTTCAATATACAAGCTAAGGAGGTGTTTAATAGCTGATAATATAATCATAAATGATAGTATAATACTATACAATATTTGGTATACATTAATAAGATATTATATTTTATATTTTATAATATTATAATTTATTTATAAATAATTCTAATAATATATTTAAATATAAAAAAATAAAATAATAATAAAATAAGAAATTTTTATTAAATATTTAATATAATTTTTAAATATTATATTTATATAAATATTTTTCAATGAAAATTTAATTTATATTAAATATTATTATTGATTTTAATATTTTATAATTATTTATTATTTCAATAAATAATATAAATATTAAATATGCTCTTTTATATATTTTAATATTTTCTATTTTTAATATATTTATTTAAATTTTCATTTAAAAATAAATATTAATTCAAAATATTTTATTATTAATCCTTACTTTTATATATTACATATTATTCATTAATATATTTTACTAGTTAATAATTTATAATTTCTCAATGATGAATATTTTTGTTTTTATTATATACAACTAAGTTGATATCATATATTATTTTTTAAAGGTATTTATTTATTATAAATAATTATTTTAAGAATTATTTTTATTTTTAGATTTGTACTTATTATTATTTGTTTAAAAATTATTTTATTTTAATAAACTATTAAAAATAAAGTGACCTTATACGTTAAAAGCTAATTAAGTTTAATTGACCTCCCCATGCTATATTACGTTATATAGCATTTTGATGTATAAGGGTATTATAATGAATAAATTTATACAATACATTATCTGTATAAAAAAACAGATAAAAGTATCACACATAGTATTAATTTATACTATCATATATAATGTAACACACCAAACACACCCTAAGTGAGATATATATGAAATGGATCAAACATTAACATCTTAAGTTTAAATTAAGCAATTAATGCTTTCTGGACAACTTTCTCTTCCTAACATTCTCAACTGAATAATTTCCACTTTTGGTTCTTAATGGAAAGGTCATTTGTACAGTAGTGCAAAATTGTGAAAGCACTATTTATCTTCCATCTTTATATTGGCATTAGACAACTGATATTTTTGCATAGCAATGTTAAGATGTCGGCACGCTAATCATAACCAAAAGTCAATGAGTTCTGGCCTTGTGGATAAAATCAAACGGCCATATATTACGGCATAAATGAATGCAACTGGACTCATCCTTACGTAGTTCATGTATTGGAGATGAATGACTTCATGTCAAGTGGGTCCCTATTTTGTTCCATCCTCCTGTGTCTCCGGAAATTATTAGATACACATATAACACTAGCTATTAGATTATGCTAATAACACTAGTTGTTGACTATAATGTAGAAAATTGTGGAAAAATGCCATCAACACGACCGCAATTGCCACTATCATATGATTATAGAAATTACCGCTACAGCAATTTTGCAGCGGCATGCAATTGCGATTACAAATGGCAATTTAAAATCATGGTTACAATAGTTATCTTTGACTTGATCTTCACTTGGTTTTCCACGTAGATGTACTAGGTTCGTGGGGATATGGTTAGTTAAGAATGGACTCCGCATGAGCTACACATTTTAAGTTTGGTACGTGGTAAAAAAAGAAGGCGCTATGGGCGAAGGAATTTCACTGTTGACACGTGAAAGGATTCGAACAGTGAAATGACATGCATGAACATTGGATTCATAAAGGCATGTGATGGTGACATCTTCAGTCCTTTTGTCTTAACTTTTTTCAACCACCGAGATTTCAACAATATCTTTAACGTGTCTAGAGAATTTCATTTCCACGGTTCTTCTAGACAATTGAAAACAGAACATGTGCTGCCCATCTTTTAAGAAACCAACCAAATTTCCCCCTCTGCCCTTTCCCCTTCTTTTGCCGTTTTGTTATGCTAATTTTCCGGAGAGTAGAATGAGATAAACAATATAGATCCAATCGCTAATTATAAGTTATCTCTATTCTCTAGCTGCATGTTATGTGTGCAAGCTAAGTTTCTGATAGTCTATAGCTAAGTTAGTTTTATACACATTGCCTTAAGTTCGAGTTGAAATTCAGTATGAGACGAGAGATGTGTGTGTTAAAGAGTCGGGGAATGGAGGAAGAAGGGAGTTGGAGTGAAGATTAGGGTTGGCAGCCTCTTATATATCTCTTTTTGTTAATTTATACTTTTTTTTTTATGGATTGAGCATTTGCAAAGCTAAAAAAATACTATTGATGATAACTTTTTGTATATTTCTTACTCCAAAACACAATTCACTTGGCATTTGTCTGATTTCTCAATTGAGAGTAACTTTTCATTTACATGAATTAAGATGTGTTTGATTAGAAGTAAAAATTTTGATTGATGAGTTTTATGTATAAAATTATAAATAAATTTCATCCATGAAAAATTTATTCTCATTTTTACTCCCAATCAAGGTATGCTTGATTAGAGAGTTAAAAATGAGGTGTAAATTTTTATGGATTAACTGTATTATAAAATTATATATGAAATTTATTTATGAAAATTTACATTCTATTTTTACCTTTAATTAAACATACTCCTTTGATTGGAGAATAAATATAAGGGATAAGTTTTTATAGATGAACTACATGTATAATTTTAGAGATAGAGCTTGTTCAAGAAATTAAAATTTGCACCTATTTTTTCACCCTAAACCAAACATGACCTTAAGACTAAGTTCGACTAGCCGCTGTCGTGTATAATGCTTGCATTTCAATTTTGACTCTTATAACAGCCTTTGAAAATTTGGATGGCAGCATTCTTTCTATAGTTCCTATCTGAAAAATGAGTTAATTCGGCCTTTTTATTGGCCAAATAATTTGATCATCTTTATTATCATGGTTGCTCTTATATCTTTATTAAATAAGTTAGATTGCTATTTTATATATATATAAACATAAGTTTGATTACTATTACACCACGATCTACAATTATTTCTTAATTTAATATAACTGTCATTATTGAATCACAAATGTTAAAATTATATTTCATTATATAAAAAAAACTTTTCTGCTTCTTTTTGCATCTTGATTAGTTACCAAACATGGCAAGACAGTTAGTCATTGGAAATGAAGCTTTCCCTTGTTAGCAGTATGTGACAACTTGGTCTTCAGATATACCACCACATAAGAGCGGAGGAATCTGTATGCTTGATTAATTAGATGTAATCACAGCAACTTTGTTGTTTTTTAATTGGTAATCCAAATAGTTATGAGCTATAGCTACAATATGCTTCCTTTAATTTATTATTATTTCTTTAAAATTTCGTTGGAGTATTTGACATCATGAATAAATAAAAATAAAAAATAAAAAAAGAAATAGAAAGGAGAGACAAAGGTGATCTTGACATGCCATGAGACAGATCAAATCATGAGAAAGGGGCACACGATCAATGAGCAATTGCCAGCATCTTCCATCCCATTTTTTCTTTTTATTTTTTTCACTTTGCGGCCTCCAATTCACTGAGAGTCTTATCAATTCATCGTCAGTGTGGGATGCAAACTGAGACTGAGAGACTGATACTGAGCTGACTTAATTTCTGATGCTCTCAGTCATAAATACTCTAAATTGTCCTCAAATTTTGAGCACAAGGGAAACACACCCACATGGCCCCAAAGCGCCAAATAAAATGCCGCCCTTTAGAGGCTGTAGTAGAATTTTGTAGGAAAATTTGGTCAATTTTTAACCATAGGTTCTTGTTTTCCGGTACATGGGTTGTTGCCCTCAAATTTGGTCCAATTGATGGACTTGACTACGACTTTCAACTGTGCAAGACACACCCATTCAAATCTTCACATGTCAAAACGAAACAAAAGTCCTCAAAGCCTATGTGTGCTGTTTCATTTAATGTCAAACCAAATTCACCCATGCCCCAATGGTAAAATTATAAAAGAATTTATTGAAGAGTAACGTGTAAGAATTGTGTCCTAACAGTTCCATTAAATATATTTTGGTTACTTAATTTGGTTTGTAAAGACCAAGCATGTGTAATTGATAAACATATACCCATGAAATTGAAGTGCTAGTTCATAGAACCATTTAATTTGCAAGATGGTGCTAGAAATTGGTTCATGGGCATTGAAATTGGAAGGAAAAGGACAGGAACATATAGCGGCGAATGGTCGGCTTGTGAAGCATTAAACCCGTTGGTCAGACGATAGGGTTGTCATGCCATTGCTAGTCTACATCCTGGTGTTTTGCATTTGGACGACATTGGCCTGTGTCAAATAGATTGTCCCGTTACAATAAGGTTTTTGGCATTTTTCAACATATGATATGTAGTGCTCTGCATAACATATGGTATTTATTTGGGTAGATGGATTTTTAGGATAATGTAGACGGTCACAAGGGGGTTTGAGAGCTTGATGTTATGTGCGGCAGAAATCTTGACCGGTTTGTTTGCCTATGAAGATGACAATCTAATGAAAAAGACCAAGTTGGGAATATGGACATGATTTCTGTGGCGTTGTGGCAGTTATTTTAAGTTGGCTAACGCCACGAGAGCCCGTTAAGATAGGACCTGCTCCCTCGCCCTTTTTTCTACGAGTAATGTTTGGTATACATATTTTACTTGTGAGTTGCGACATCATATTGAATAATTTATTATCTAACATTAAAATGGTAAGGGGTGTTTTTTTTTAATATTTTGTGATCATTTGCTTAACAAATGACGGATTAGTAGATACAATAAACTCGAATAAAATGAGTTTAAATAACATGATTCTTTTTTTCATTAGAAAGGCATTTGGATTATTCTTAGAGGAAGGGAAAAAAAAATGTACAATTTATAATTGAGCTATGCTAGTTTGCACATAAATTTTTTAATACAAAAAATTTTATGAATCAACGATTAACCATTTTATCTCTGTATTTGGCTTCATCTCCTTTTTTGGGATGACAATTTAGAGATATTAGGCTCTGAATCGAAAAGGGAAGAGAGACAAAGAAAAAAGAAGAGCAAATACCGAATGTTCTTGTTATTAATTGTATTCATCACACTTAACTTTCAATACACCAATACAATAGTTTATATACGAGATGAGTGTAGGAATATCAGGATATCAAGATTAGAATGAGTACATCCCAAGTATAATAAACACTTTATGGATGTGAGCGAAGCGCAAATTAAAAAGACGGAAAAATGAAGCACTGTAAATAGTAATTCACAGTGGAACGACTATTCACAGTGGGACCTATGTGCCACTATTTATGTGAATAGTACTACACAGGAAAATTGCGTTGATATTGCTCTAGTGGGACCTACGTCACTATTATGAATAATACTATGCAATAGGACCCAATTCACTCCAACTGAATAGATCAAGAGAACAGCACACCAATATTTTAAAGTGGAAAACCCTCCTAATTTTGAGGAAAAAACCACGGCCAACTCTTACAAAATATCCACTATATTTATGAGTAATTACAATATAGTGTATCCAGTGAGACTTCTTCTACTACAATTTGTAGTATTACGAAGATCTAGAGAATATGTCCAAAATCCTTAGTATATACTCACACTATACTCTTGGAATTTTCTTATATACACTCTCTATTTTCTCTCATTACAAGAAACTTACTCTACTTCTTTCTAAAACAGCAGGACGCTTCTTAGCTTGGGATGCATTGAACCTTCGTTCACTGCCTTTATTTATAGAGTTTCAAGAGAGTTACTATGCACGTGCACAGTAACTTTCCGTGATTTCGGTGGAGTTCACATGCGAGCTTCCTGTGCATGCACGGTACTTGCACAGTAACTCTTGTGATTTCGGTGGAGTTACTATGCATGTATAGTAACTTTGAAAAATCAAAAGCCACGAACAACTCTCCAACACGGCTTTGTATTTCAACCTTCAACCTCTACAAATATTAACCAAGTCCAAGCAATGCTTAAACTTATCAACCAACAACGGTTTTGTCATCATATCTGCGGTTGTCTTGGCTATCTTCTCACTGCAACTGTACCTTTGTTGATACTTTCTCTTACAAAATGAAGTCTAACTTCAATGTGCTTAGTCCTTTCATGATAGACTGGGTTTTTAGCCAAATGAATGACGCTTTGACTATCACAATGTACAATTGGTATATGTTAATTCAACCCAAAAATATCCAAAAGACCATGCATTCAAATACTCTCTTTAACAGCCTAAGTCAATGCCATATACTCAGCTTCAGTAATTGACAATACCACTGTAGATTGCAATGTCACCTTTCAGCTAATAGTGCATCCAAAGACAATAAAGATATATCTTGTCAATGACCTCCTTTTACCTAAGTCACCTGCATAATCAGAATTTACATATCCTACAACTCCATGGTTCTTCTGACCTTCAAACACCAAACAGACATTGGTAGAACCTCTCAGATACCGCATGATCCATTTCACAGCTTCCAATGTGCCTTTCAGGTTTGCTTATAAATCTCTTACCACACTCACTGCATGTGAAAGATCTGGTCTAGTGCACACCATAGCATACATGAGACTGCTAACTACACTAGAGTAAGGTATATGAGACATATACTCCATCTCCTCCTAGTTCTAGACATTCCTTCAAAGATAGCTTAAAATGTGGCTCACTGGTACCAACTGGTTTGGACTGATCCATATTGAAACGTTGCAACACTTTCATAATGTAATTTTGTTGCATCAAGCAAAACCTTCCACTATGCCGCTCCCTAAGAATCTCCATTCCTAGAATTTTCTTTGCCACACCCAAGTCTTTCTTCTCAAACTCTTTTCCTAATGGTTTTCAACATACTAATTTCAACCTTGTTTGTTGCAATTAGCATATCATCCACATACAACAACAGATAAATCCGCAAACCATCTGGAAGCTCCTTAGAGTAGATGCAATTATCATATTGGCTTCTACTATATCCAGGACCAATCATAAATGCATCAAACCTTTTGTACCACTGCCTCGGAGATTGCTTCAAGCCGTATAATGACTTCTTCAATAGGCAAACATGGTTCTTCTTACCAGGAACTATGAACCCTCTGGTTGACTCATGTAGATCTGCTCCTCTAGCTCACCATGTAAGAACGTCGTCTTCACATCAAGCTATTCCAGCTCCAAGTCAAAGGTACTCACAATAGCTAATAGGATTCCAATAGAGCTATGCTTCACTCCAGGAGAGAATACTTCATAGAAGTCAACACCCTCCTTTTAAGTATAACCCTTTGCTCCAGTCTCGCCTTGAACCTTGGAGATTCAATGCTAGGGATTCCTTCTTTCCTTTTCTAGACCCATTTACAGCCAACTACTTTTTTCCCCTTTGGAAATTGTACCAGCTCCCACGTTTGATTTTTCTAAGGAGATTCATTCTCCTCATTCATTGCTATCAACCATTGCTTTGACTCATTACTTTCTACTACATCACGGTAGGTACATGGTTCATCTCCAACTACACCATTCGCCATAGCCAATGCAAAGGCTATAGGATCTGCATCTAATGAGTCGATTGCACGGCGGAGATCAAGATATCTTTTTAGTTTATGAATTTCTTGCCTGTCTCTGCTATTAACAATCCTGTATGGCTTTGCTTCTCTGGTTTGTTCACCAGTCTCCTCATAATCAGGTTCATCTTATTGTTCTACTTCAGGTTGAGCAATACCTAAGTACTTGGCTGATCTTCTTGCTTCATCTTCCCATAGTTAATCTCCAGCTCCACCTGCTTCCTAGCACCATGATCTGTCTCTACCTCATCTAATTTAGACTCCTTCTTCTGATTTAGCATTGCCGCCTCGTCAAAAGTGACATCTCTGATAATAATTTTGGGTGAACTTGCCTTATCTGTACACTATAGTCTGTAGCCTTTCACCCTCGTGCATACACTAGAAATATACACCTTCTTGCCCTTACCTCAAGTTTACCATCACTTACATGAGCATATGCAGGACAACCAAATATCTTCAAATCAGAATAGTTTAGGTGGACGGACCATACCTCTTGTGAAATCTTCATATCAATAACAATTGATGGATATCCGTTTACCAGGTATATAGTTGTATTGACCGTCTAAGCCTAAAAATGATTTGGGAAGTGCAACATTGATTCGCATGCATCTTGCACGCTCCAGAAGTGTTCTGTTCATACATTTTCCAACTCCATTTTGCTATGGTGTTCCTGGTCCAATATGGTGCCTCACTATACCAGCATTTCTCCAAAACTTCACAAATTCTTTACTGTAAAACTCTCTGCCATTGTCAGTTCTAGTCTTTTGATTGACCACCCAGTTACTTCTCGAGGATGACCTTTCATTGCTTGAATTTATCTAACAGCTCTTCTTTTTCTTCAAGAAATAATCCAAACTTTCCTGGAATAATCATCTATCAGAGTAAGAAAATTGTGAGCTCCACCTAAAGAGTTAACAGGGCTGGACCCTAAACATTCGAGTGGACATACTCCAATATCCCCTTGCTGTGTATACTAGAATCGAACTTCAACTGTTTTTGCTTTCCAAATACACAGTTTTCACAGAAACCAAGTTTACAATTCTTTAGACCTTTCAGCAAGCCTCTCCAGCAAGTATGGTTATTCCTTTCTCACTCATATGACCAAGCCGCATGTTCCATAATCGTGTAGCATCATCATTTCTTTTAGATGATAGAACAACGCAGTTCCATCAACTATGCTTTCCAGTAATAGATAGATTCTCCCTACAGCTTTCTTTTCAATACCACTATCGAGCCTTTGAATACCTTCAAGAAACCTCCTTCTTCAGAACTTGTACCCCGATTATCTGGGCACTCAACGAGATCAAGTTTCTACCCAGTTCGGTACATGCCATGCTTGAAACGTCCTTTTAGTACCATCATCCAAATTGACTTGCACATATCTTTCACCAGCAATCGGAATAATTCTATTATCTCCCAATCTAACTTTTCCTTCCAGCTTTCTATAGGATGAGAAAAAGCTTCGATTAAGTGTCATGTGAAAAGATGCGCAGGATCCAGGATCCCTTGTTTCTAATGTCACCTATGAATACTGTAAGGTCGTACCAGGATCAGCATCACTATCATCAGAACTTTCAATTGTTATATTGGCAAAACTCCTGATTTCTCTTTCTTTCTGGGCAATTTCTTCTGATATATCATGTCTGGTGACAATGAAAGCACATTACAGATTTGTGCTTTTTGGACTTTGATCTTCTCTTGCTCTTGCTTCCCAATCCTCTTTCTTGATTATGTCCTCTCGTCACGAACAACCCATCTACAAGACCTTCGCACTGGGTCTAGATACTAACTTCTAATGATCCTTTATAATTAGTGATTCTTTGACATTTTTCATTGAGATATCAGATCTACCATAAAGTATGGTATCACAGAAATTATCATAAGACGGAGGTAGTGAAGTCAACAAGATCATAGCTTGATCAACATCTTCTATTTTAATTCCAGCTGCTCCAACAACAGAGATCATTCGGTTGAAGTCATCTATATGCTTTGCATTGATTTTCCTCCTGAATATTTGAACGTGTAAGTCGCTTTCTGATAAAGCTTGTTGGACAAGGTCTTTACGGAATATTTTTCTTCCAAAGCCTTCCATAGTGAATCAGCGGTTTCTTCTTCCATGACTTCTCACAGAACATTGTCTGTAAAACTTAACTGTATTGTACTCGGTGCTTTGACTATCATTTCCTCCTTCTTATCATCAGGTAATGACTCTAACAATTTTTCTTTACCCTCTAATGTCTTTGCAATACCTTACCTGATTTAGCAATGCTTGTAACTTCAGCTTCCATAGCCTGAAATCGTTGACCCGTCAAACTTCTCCACTTCAAATTTTGGCAAACATCTTCGATCTGACACTAAGTGGCTCTTCAAGCACCAGGGAGAAATTATTTTCTGATGTAGAAGATCAGACTAAGCTACAACCACAAAGTATACTAAGAATAAATCCCACGTACCAAAGCTCTGATACCACTTGTTAGGGAATATCAGGATATCAAGATAAAGATGGGTACACCCCAAGTGCAATAAATACTTTATGGATGTGAGCGGAAGTGCGCCCAAATTGAAGAGACAAAAAAATGAAGCACTGTGAATAGTAATCCATAGTGGAACTCACATGTCACTATTTACATGAATAGTACTATATAGTAAAATTGTGTTGATATTGCTCAGTGGGACCCATGTCACTATTATGAATAGTACTATACAGTGGGACCCGTTTCACTCAAAGAATAGATCAAGATAACATCATACCAATATTTAACGTGAAAAACCCTCTTGTAATTTTGAGGAAAAAATCATTGGCCAAACTCTGATAAAATATCCATTATATTTATGAGTAATTACAATATAGTGTATCCCCAATGAGACTCTCTTATATTACAATTTGTAGTATTACAGAGATTTAGAGAATATACCCAAAATCCCCATGTATACTCACACTACTCTTGAAATTTTCTTACATATACTCTCCATTTTTCTCTCACTACAAGAATCTTACTCTACTTCTTTCTAAAATAGCTAAACTGCTTTCAGCTGGGATGCATTGAACCTCCGTTCACTGCCTCTATTTATAGAGTTTCGAGGGAGTTACTATGCATGTGCACAATAACTTTTTGTGATTTCGATGGAGTTCACATGTGAGGTTGCTATACATTCACAGTAACTTGTAGGTAACTCTCGTGATTTGGTGAAATTACTATACATGCATAGTAACTTTGAAAAATCAAAAGCCACCAAACAATGAGTTAGCAAAATTGCCAACTAATTACAAATGGAATCATTACATCAGCATGCTTAACAACAATAATAGAAGATAAATGATAACTAATTGTGTTGAGAGTTTGCTAGATTGTATTGCCTATCATCCTCCTCAAACTCAAGGGTGGTGGAGAGACCACCTGAGTTTTTTAAACTTATGAAAGGTTGCGGAGATAAGGGCTTTGTGAGAATATCGCAGTTTGCTAAGTGCTCGGAGTATGAGAGACAAAATCTTTCTATTGATCAAGTACAATGTTCCTAACAAAGTATAAATCTAGTTTGAAGTGCTTGGTTCGATTATGAAGAATAGGGTTAGCAGCAAGCATCACAACACTAACATTGTCACAATATATATAGAGGGTAGAATAATAAGTAGAATTTTGAGCTCATAAAGTAGTGATTGGATCCAGATCAAATTAGCAAGTGCAGTTGCTAGGCTTCTGAAATTAGCCTCATCATTGGACTTAGAAATAATAACTTGTGTTTCTTGCTTGACCATGAAACCAAATTAGGACCTTTATAGTTGCAAAAACCAAATGTTGATTTTTTATCATCAATGTATAAGTCCCAATTAGAACCACATAAGGCAAACAGCCTAAGATCCTTACATTTGCGAAACACCAAGCCTTGATCAATAGTACCAAGCAAGTACTAGAGAATTCTTTTAGTAGCTTTCAGAATGAATGGCAAGGGCTTGGGCATAAATTGGCTGCCTTTGCTGATACCATAGGAGATGTCTAGCCTAGTTATTGTAGCATATTGAAGTTCCGCAACTATGGATCTATACAAGGAAGGATAAGATAAAGCTCCATCTCCATGAGCAAATAACTTCTAAGAAGAGATGGAATAGGCATGGCTTTTGCAGTGGCCATGCCAACCTTTTGAAGGAGAATCAGTAACATGTTTTTATCTAGAGAAAGATGGATGGTACCTAAGGAAGTTTTAGTGGCCTCAATGCCTAGGAAGTATTGCGTTTTCCCAAAATCCTTCAAAGGAAATATTCCATGAAGTTGCTGATTTAAAATTTAGATATCTGAAGAATTGTTCCTAGTTACTAAACTATCATCTACATATTCCAATATACATATAGTAAAAGAACCAAATCAAGTGAACAATGAAGGATTATATTCGATGCTAAACTAACTAAAATGATGAAAAGTTGCATTAACCTTTGAGAACCTTGCCCTTGGATCTTGCTTGAGCCCATAAAGGGCCTTCCTAAGCTTGTAAAACACTTGCTAACTAGTAGAGAAACACTTTGATTGAGTCATAAAAACATCCTCTGCATGATATTCATTTAGAAAGACATTATTAAAATCAAATTGCCTTATGGTCTAACTCTTAGATATATGGTCAACATATTTCTCACTATAACAACTGGGCTGAAAACCTCACCAAAATCAAGTCTTTCCCTTTGATGAAAACTTTTGGAAACAAATCTTTCCTTATACTTGTTGATTGTTCCATTTGGATTCCTCTTAATTTTGAAAGCCCACTTGTATCTTACAGCTTTGGTGTTAGGACTTAGGAGAGAGTTTGACCAATTCCTATGTACCATTCCTCATAAAGGCCTCAAATTCCTCACTCATAGCTTGTTTCAATGGGGGCATTACAAGGCTTAAGTGTCAAAGGAAAGTTCTTACTCTACAAGGTTAGGAGAGGTCTTGTAACTATTACAGCATAGGTTCTTGGTTGAAAAATGCCTAACTTGGATCTTATTTGCATAGGTGATTATTAACAATGATAGTTGGTGAAGGGACATAGATTGGTAACACAATGTCAATAGCAAAAGAAAGGATTGCAGGGTTTGCAACAGCTAAACTAGGTACAAAATTAGAAGTAATAGTAGGTAAAGTAGTAGAAACAATGCTTGTAGACAAAGTAATATCATTGGCAATGTTGTAGGTGAGAAGGAGGAAAGGGAATTAATAGTATGAATTGGAAATAGGTATAAGTGAGGTAATAGAAGTTTTTGCAATAGAAGCAACAAACTTTTCAACAAAAAACACAGGAATAAAGAAACTTACATTCATCAAACACATCATTAGTGGATATATATGTTCAACTATTGGAGAAAGATACTTATAGCCTTGTGACTTGGTGTATATCTTAGAAAAAGGAATTTGTGGGATTTGTACTATAATTTATGGAATTGTATGGTTTGAGGTTAGGAAAATAGGTGCATCCAAATACTTTTAGGAATTTATAGTTTGCTTTGGTATGGAAAGTGAGACCCTAGGGAGATAGTTTGTGGTTTGTGAGGGTAGACAATTAATGAGATTGGTAGCAGAGATGAAGGCATCATCCTAATATGTAAGTGGAAGGAGGCAGTGGCAAATAAGGCTAAACTAGTCTTAGTTATACGTTTGTATTTCCTCTCTACTTTTCTTCCATTTTGTTTGTGGATATGAGGACAAGATAGTCTATGGTTAATTCCTTCTGAACTAAGTTAATTCCTAAAGACATTGGAAAGATATTCTTTTCCATTATCTATTTAGAGAACTTTGATTTTTAGGCATGCGAGCTTTCTATCATGGCTTGGTATGTTTGCAATTACTAGGATACAATTGATGGTCAATGTAGTTCATGTTGTTAACCATGGCATCCAATACTAAAATGACATGTGGATAGTAAGTCTCATTAATTTTAAAATGAAAACAACTAAATTACTAGTTTACTTTCCTTCCTCTATTCACCACCCCAACCAATCCCTCTTTCCTTCCTCCTACCTTCTCTCTATAACAGATAGCGGCTACCATTGAAGCCATGCTCATATGCAACCAACTGGGAAATCATAAAACCAACAACACCACTAACCACTGGCCCATATCCTTGAGGATTTAGCTCCAATAGGAGATTATTGTTACCCTAGTAGTGGTTCCTGTTACATGATGAGAGAAACAAAGACAATGGCTCTTGCCTGAACACCAAGATTTCACTGTCGCCTTGTTCTTCGTCCCCACCGTTTCTCCAAGCTAATGTTCATGGCAATAACACTAGCTGCACTCTCACTCACTGACAATGGTCTCTTCCCTCGTCGGCTCATTCACTAGGACGTCAATTGGCATCGCTGGGCTCTAGCAGGGAGTGGCCACCACCTTGATTTCTCCAGGAAGTCCTTGCAAAGGAGCCGTCACTACCTGAAGCTCTTCCTAAACGTTGTTCTCTACCAGTATGAGGCTTGTCTTTACTGCAATAAAGTTAAAAGGTCACTGTTCTTCATCATCACCAAGCTCCACCTTGACAAGGACAGGGCATCCTCTTCAACCGCAAGGCCAAGGGCACTTGCTCTAGAAGAAGAGCACCAAGTTCTTTCTCAAGTACATCATGCGGACCACCAATTAGTTTTCTTTGATTTTTGTTGCCATTAACTTAGAGGTAGAGAAAGAAAAGTTAGGAATTAATTTGAGAGATGAGGGTTTTTGTAATTTTGGATTTGAACTATTCAATCGTTTATATTTTTATATGCTTTTAATGTTTAATCAAACTTTATCATACTGAATTGTTAGGGTTATAGTCCTTGCTCCCTGATAGCCTAATCCTTTGTTTGGCATTTGATTTTTGAATTAATATCCATTTGTCCTCTAATCTTGTGATGTTATTGTGATTGTTTATATAATCAATTAGTGATGCCAACAATAGCGACAACATGTATTGGGAAAAGAGGGTAATTTTTCAAGGATAGATCTACTATGACTCAATAGTTGCTGCCATCCATGAGAGAGACAGGGATGAAAAGAAGGAATGAGGGGTTGGCTTGGGTGGGTGAGTGGAGAAAGGAAGGAAAATTAGTAATCTAAATTTTTTAATTTTAAAACAAACGGGATTCATCCTCCACATGTCACTTTTGTATTGGATGACTATATGACCTGTATTGACTATCAACTGTATCCTAGCAATCGCCTTCCAACAAAGATATATATGTATATCGAGACCAAGCATCAATAAAACATATGTAATATCTATGACCAGATTTGCTATGCAAAGGAGTAGCTCCCCATAAATTTGAGAAAACCATGTCAAGTGGAGTAATGTACAAAGTTAAAGAGGGTTATTAGGTAAAGCATGTGATTTAGCTATGCAACATTCATTGCACAAAGAAGGTTCTGAAATAGAAGCATTGTAAGAATGAATTGATTGCATTGTTTGAGTACATGATATACAATTTTGAATGAACCACGCCTAGTCTTCTAGAGCATAGGGTGTAACAATCAAGTAAAGATGTACAAGTGCAATGTAGAGCTACAAGAGGTGTGTATTTTGATATGGTGACATCTTTAAACTTATAGAGGCCTTCTTTAAAAGTGCCTTAGAGGAGTATTTCTTTGGATCCCTGAGATTTGACATAGCATATGTTAGGTTGAATCTTAGAAAATACATGATTATCATGGGCAAACTTAGACTTGCTAATGATACTCTTGGTAATTTTACAAACATGCATGAGATTAGAAAGATTAAAGGAAGTATTCAGGGAGAGCTAGACTATTACATTAAGGGAGGCTAATATTCAATAGCTAATTTCATATAAAAAATATATATCTTGGTAATTTTTAATCTTATTTAAAAATTAAATAAAAATATCATATTCCAAAGAAATAAATATTTTACAATCAAAATTCAAGAGAAACACATATATTTACATAGTATTTTATCTATTATATCACCTAACTATCAAGTTAAATAAAAAAATGATCAAAATTAATTAAATAAATGTTTTAGGGCACTGCCCTCCTTACAACTACTCTTCGTCCCTGGAAGTATTTAAAGAATGTGATCCAAGATAATGCTACCATTGTGTTCTATTATTATATTGGCACCATTACCAACCATTCCTTGATTTGCTTCCTCAAATTCTACACTAGTGAGCAAGTTTCCTTCATCAAATATCAAATGGTGTGATGCACCATAATTTGGGTACCAAGCATTGTTCAATGTAGTAATTGGGGTAGCCTAATAGGCTCTAGGATTATGGAAGGAAGAAAGAGGTAAAGGTGGTGTATTGATGGCAGATCTTGTAGGGTTCTAAAGGCTCTAATCAAACCTATGAAAATACTCTCTAGCAGTGTGCTCAACTTTGCCACACCATTGACATTGTGGCCTAGTTACATTACTCCAAGACCTACCTCCTCTAAAACACCTAAAATGACTTGTTATTCCTCTAAAGCCTTTTCAAGCTAGTGCAAAATTTATAGACTATGTTTTATAGAACTATTATGAGTAATATGTGCTTGTACCAATCCAATATCATTTTCAAAAATTGGTTCACCTATTGTAGCTAGTGAATCAATTATCTTCTTGATTTTTGAAAAATAATCAATAGCAAATAGACCTTGATTCTTTATTGCTTTGAGTTAGGTTTCCAATTGACTCACCTTAGCTTTTGTCTTAGTGACAAAGTAAACTTCAATATTTTTCCAGATTTGATGCATAAAATAACATCCTCACATGCGATTGGTGAAGGAAGGATCCATTGAAATTAGAAGCTAAGTCACCAAGTATTGGTCTTGTTGTTCCTAACTCAAGTATTCTTGTGACTCAAGCCATGCTACCTTATCTTCTTCTGCCATGAATCTTGGAACTTTGTCTTTCTCTAAGTGACTTTGCAACTTGTTTGATCTGATTGCTAACATAGCTTGATGTCACTATAGAAGGAAGTTTTCTTTGTCCAATTTGATGTCACAATCTTACAAGTGAGCTATGTCATGGATCGATCCATGAGCTTTGATACCATAAAGGTATCAAGCTGAAACCAAAAAAGGAGAAAGACAGAGAAAATAAAGGATATTGAATGTTCTTGGTATTGATTGTATTCATTATAGTTAGCTTTCAATACACTGATACAATAGTTTAAGATGAGTTGGCATAAGTCTCAAACAATCATAGCGGGAATCATTACATCAGAAAGCTTAACAACAATAATAGAAGACAACTGAGAACTAATTCTTGAGAGCTTGCTAAAGTGTATTGCGTATCATCAGGGATTTAAATTGCGGCCCGCAACTAGTAATGCGGCTGCAATATTGTGGCTGCACCAGTTCCCACAACCGCATTTGACCGCAATTGCATGGTGATTTGAAATCATAGAGAAAACTTGCATCGCAATGGTGTTGCGACTAAATGGCTACAATGGAACGCAACTGACCTGAAAATTGAGTACCAATTCTCGTTCTTCCATTTCTATTCTTGCATGACCTCATTAATCATGTGGTGGTGGAAGATGGAGTGGAGATTTGGGGGATAGTGGCTACTTGTATAGGTTGGGGCACGCACAGTGAACAACGGACAACGAACGGGATAGCGATAGAGAGGAAAATCCAAGAAGACAAAAGTACATAAGGGTGGATTTGAGGGAAGTTTAGATATGGGTGAAATAATGCTTGGGATTGTGTTGATGATGGCTTAAAGTTTGAAGCTTCATGCGGGTGTGTTATGGGTGCTGCACCTTGATTAAAAATTACAGAACAAACAAGAAAAGGAGGAAGAAGATAAAGTGTCTAGAAAAGTGGGGGTAGGTGGGTGATTTGGGGTTGGGGTTGGGGTTGGGGTTGGGGTGGGTCATTGAATTTGTGGCTTTCTTTTTTTGGTTGTGGCCTTGTGGGCACGTTGCTGAAACTTATGGGTTGGTTTTATTTTTTCCTTTTCCTTTTTTTGGGATGCTTGGGTAGGTTGTTGATGACAATGGTTTTTTTGTTTTTTCTAAAATGGGTTATAGTTTTTCAGACAGAAAAAAAGTAGGTTATAATTTTATCTGAAAATACATAATTAAATATTAAAATTTGTGTTAAATTTATTAATTATTGTTCATTTTTGTGAGTAGGTATTGTAAAATTGTTAATGGGATTGGATAAGTAGTGGCTTGATCACAATTGTAGCAACTTAAAACATAGAAAGTTTTGAATTTGAATATGTTGGAGAAACAAATTTGTGTCAAATATGTTGAAAACTTATTATTTTGATACTACAATTGGTAGTACTTCTATTTATTGCGCATTTCGTGAAAAAAAAATCACACTGCAATGGTCGCAATCTGCATTAGTAGCCACAATGTCCGGATCGCAATGACCGCAACAACCGCGACCGCAACCGCAATCGCAATTTAGAACACTACTTATCATAATTACTTATAAGAAAAAAAAACCATTTATGTTTGTGCAAGACAACACATGGGTGGGCAAAGGTGACAATCAAATTGGAAATGAAATTCATTAAACAATTTGCACTTTTTCATTTTTTTAATACCATTTATCATTTTTCTTTACATCTAACACCTTAACCTTGTTTATCATTGTTATTTTCCACTTTATTTATATGTAATTATCGAAATTTTCAAGTTTGAATAATGTACAATAACACCCTTTCTTTTTTTGTGAGTATATAATAATGTAGTAATATTCACACCTCAATTATAAGTTGAGTGTTAAATTTATGACATGTCATAAGAATGATATGTCAAATTTATCCTCATACAAGAACTTTTCTAAGTTGAGTGATGCTAAAAATTGCAAAGAATTTTGAAAGATGAAATAGCCAATCAGATTTTTGCAAACTAATCATGGGTAGAGTAGAAGTTATCATCTAATAATGAGCAACATTCGCACTATTCATACTTGCTTGAATTGCTTAATATTGTGTCTCTACATTAGTGATGCTATATGGATTGAAATTTTTAGTGTGCATTTGTTTTTAGGTGATTGCTCACATACAGTCAATGGTCAATGTAGTCCTTTATAGTTACTTTTAACCATATTTCAATATGTGGTTAAACTCAAATAAAACTGGTCAAACACAAATACAAGCTTCCATTTTTCTTCTTCTCCTCAATTCCACCATTCTTGAAACCAATGTTATAAAACCGGCCGGTTGGAATGGTAACACGAACCTCACAAAACGGTCCGAGTTACTCAGTTGGAGGGCATGCAATGGAACCATAAATGCAGTGAGACTTAGTCAGTTCTTGGTAAAATCGTGACCCTCGGTCTTTGTGAACCGAACTAGGTCATTTTTTTTTTGGTAAAATAGAAATGACATCGTTTCTTTTTTTTCAAAAAAACTTAAATCTGTATTTCCTAATCCTGACAGAACACCACTAAAGAAAAGAAACCTAAGTGGCCAAGTGAGTGTTTGTGAGATCGAGAACAAGAGAGCAAGATCGAGGCCAAAGAAGACAACCACACCCAGGAAGAAGACCGCTTGCCCAGGACTGCACTGTGCCAGGAAGAAAGACCGCGTTGTGCTTTGCCCTCGCATCCTGCCTTCGCACCGCACCTTGTCCCCTGTTGCTGTCGTCTCCGCAACGTCGAACGCTTCTCCCTTTGCTTGCATGTGTCGCGCCGCCACCTTCGAAGATAAGCTCTGTTTTTTTTTTTAATTTTTTTTGTTGTGTTATAGTTACATGCTACTTGGTACATGCTATTTTGGGAGATTGAGATTTGAGAGTGTGAGTGTGAGAATGAATTGATTGCTGATTGCTCCTGTGTTTAATTTAATGTATATTCATTCATATAGTTAATTTGTTGTGTTACTTGGGTTAGTGTTAGTGTTCCAATTATGTTTTGGTATTTTTTTCCATATATATATTTTAATGTTTTCCATAATTTTATATATTTTTTAATAAATTCAGTTCAACTGCTTTAACCAGTGACTGGGTGTCTGATTCAGTAAGCACTAGGTAAAGTTTGATAACTATGCCTGAAACCATTCATCCTTCTATCATCAACCAACCTTAAATTCTAAACTAGGACCATATGAAAGAAAGTATTCTTTCCATTAAAAGCATTAAACAAAAAGAGAATGCATTTCTTTATTGATAAGGATATAAATATGTACAATTTATTGGTGAAAAATGCTCAACTACATATCTGTATGATAACCATACATCTTTATTTTTAAAAAATATCAAGATTCAATAACACTTGTGAAATTGATGCTATAGCTAAGCCAAGTAAGCAACCCTTATATGCTTCACTGGAACAACAATAGGAATGACCGCTTGAAGAACCAGCTTGGTGTGGACTTGCACTACAAGAAAATTAGTGATTAGTGACCAAAATTTGAAACCTAGTAGTGACCGATTTAGCGACCGAAAATAGAAGTTGCTAAAACCATGATTGCTAAAATATTAATGATCGATAAAATTAGTCACTAAATCTTGTGATTAATTTAGTAACCGATTTTCCTATATATACGACCAGTTGTAGTTGGTGGTTTGGTGTGCTATTAGCAATGATAAGTCGGTCACTAAATCTTGTGACTAATTTAGTGACCGATTTTCCCATCCATACAACCAATTTTAAATGTTAGTTTGGTGTGCTATTAGCCATCAATAAATCGGTCACTAATTTTGTGACTCATATATCAATCACTAATGCGAAAATTTTAAATATTTGAAATCTTAGTTTTAAAATTTAAATATATATATCATCAAGTAAGAAATTATATATCTATACACAAACAAACAAACTTAAAAATTGCCAATATACTTTAACAAGTAGTTAAAATCACACAACAAAATATGTTCAATCCAAATATTTCAAATTTTACAATAACACGAAACCCTATAATCTAAAATAAAAGTAGAGATATGTATTAAAAACACTTTGAACAATAAATTTTCAATATAGTCATAACAAATTCTTGCTTCCATAAGTCTTCAATAACTTTCATTAAGTCTTGAACTATCTCCTTTGAATCTTTAACGGTTTGTATGGAGTCTTGAACAATTTCTATAGAGTCTTCCACTACCTCAACTGAGCCTTCAACCCTCTCTAATGAGTCTTCTACTTCTTTAATCGAGCCTTCAACCCTCTTTAATAAGTCTTCAACTTCCTCAATTGAATCTTCAACCCTTTCAAGTGAGTCATCTACTTCCTCGATTGAATCTTTAGCAAAGAAAAATGCAACTTTGTAATTTCATAAGTACAATAGTCAAGAGTACTCAGAATAAGTTGAAATCTGAAGATATCAAACTAATAAACTATCACAAATTGTGTGCAACATGTTAGAATGCAAACTTCATGAAGATTGAGGAGCATATAATTATAAATGACTATCAAGTTTCCTTTTATTTATTTAGCTCACAAATTGCTAACAAGTAATAACAGTTCAGTTACACATCAGGATGCAGTGTTCAAATTATATCAAATCAATGAAGAAGTTCCAGGCTCATAGGCTTGTCCTTCAACCATTAGTTTGTTGCTACTTATCAACATACAACAACTCTAAGATAAATAATCCAAGTATGTGCCAAACATAGGCATCAGATTTAAGTGTTTTGACACTAATGACAAATAACAAATAAGCCCTTTGAGGTTTTGACAAAAAGCACTTAACCTCATTCTTTTGTTAAAACAACACCTGCCCAATTATAAAGGAGTCTAACGGCTCCATCACCTTGATTTTTCCCTTTTTCATATTAATTATTGTATTCACTTTTGTCAAAACAACACCTCGCCCCAAATTTTTCACTATGGACAAGATTTTCCGAACTTGAACCTTTGTTGTAAGATGTAGTTCATACATTGTGGACAAGATCCTCTGAACTCAAGCTTTATTATGCATCCTACATTATGGTTCCTAACCTTTATGAGAAATCATACTTGCATTGCGGACAAGATCCTCTGAACCCACCCTTATTGTGAAATCCTACATTATGCTTTCTACATTTCATAAGGAACAGTTACATTGTAGGCAAGATCCATTGAACTTGATGTATGTTATGGAACTTAGGAAGTAAAACATAAATATTGATCACTAGAGAAAATCCAGCAAATCAGCACAAGTAGTTTTCTTCTAAAATTTCAGAAAAATCTAAATCATTCATTTGTTGATCAACATTCTACACTATACATTACCTACTTCAAAAAATCTTAATCCATCATGTTGAATTAGTATCAACATTATGAATGCCAAAAACAATATGCAAGCAAGCAACGAGTCCCATCAGAAGCCCAGTTTCAAGAAAAGTGGTAGTAGAAACAAACAAGAATATTTAATTAGGCCACAACTTATAAGTTGAGATATTTGATATTTTGATCAATATTAACATTGAATTTGAACATGAAAGGAAGCCCCCAATTTTTGGGCTAAATTCAACTAGTGAAGCCAAACCTCATTCTACATATCTATATCAAAAAATGGCTTAAGTGGTTGTTGGCCTCAAATTATATAGACTTGTCAGTTTTCCAATTCAACAAATGATGCTGTAGTATATTCTCATAAATCACAATTATATTCAATCCATTAAGCAGATTATCCCTCAATTCCAGGATCAATGAATATGTGCAGTTCCTATCTACATAAATCCACTCAACGAAACTAGTTACTAATTCAAAACAGAACAAAGTTTTAGGAATGGGTACAATTTTCATTTTTCTAATTTCATCCTTCTCCAATTTCACCCATAATCAAAAGAACAGGCAAAAGAAGGCAACGATATGAAAAATCACTCACAACAAAGAACATAAATGGAACCAAACTGAAAAATACCAAACCGAGATTGACTAAATGGAACTAAACCAAAGACAGAAAGAGAGAAGGGCAAACCAATGGCTGGCTGGGCTTGGTGGAATGAAGGGTTCCTGGTCAACTCCGCCCTGCAATGTTTGGTGGCTCGTGAACGTGTAGCTCGAATTGTTGACGAGGGCAACAATGAACTAGAAGACTTGAAGGTGGCTTGTGGTGGCTAACGGGATTCAACAATGATAGAACGACAAGCCGAGCGGGAAAACAAAACATTGATGTAGCCACAACAACAAACCATCATGAAAACAACCTTAGAACAAATTTATCCCAACATCGTAAACACAAATAATGAGCCAAAGCCACCCTCAAACTTGTTTTCCTTTTAATTTTTTTTATCAAAAGGATTGACAAAAAAAATTAGTAAAAAAAGGACATTAGAAAAAGGAAACAAAAAAAAAATAGAACAAAAAAATTGGAAGAAAAGGTGAACCAAGGGTGGTGGTTGGAGAGGGTGTTTCGTTGTAAGCGGAGGCGCGTGCCCGAGCGAAGCGCGGCGGGGTCATGCCACGAGTAGAGAGGCGGAGTCACGAGCGGAACAGTGGCATCGCAAGCAGATTTGTGACGTCGTGAGCGAAGTAGGCATCCTTCTCAAATCGGTGGCATAGCGAGCGGTAAGTGGCGTCCCCTCATTCGGTGGCGCGCGAGCGAGCGACCTGAGGCGAGCGTGGAGCACGAGCGGAAACGCCCAGAGGAAATCGCTGAGCATTAGCATGAGCACAAGCACGAGCACGAGAGAGACGCCAGGTGTAGGACCGGAAGGCGATAGAGGGGTGGCGGTGCCTACGTAACCAAGAAGGAGGGATGTTAGGTGTAGAGAAGGGTTGTGTGAATAGGATATTTGGGAAAGTAAGGATTTTTAGGGCATTTTATTGTCGTTTAATTTTTAAGCTCTTAGAAACTGAAATTTCCATTTCTAAATCGATCTCTAGATTATTTCTATTATAAATTATTTCTGTTATAAACATTATAAAATAAATTTTTTAATATATATTAATATAATAAATGTTATATATATATTTATTTATATTTATGCCTTATCATATCATACTTGATACAATATAACAATATATAAAAATTTTTAATAATAAAATATATTTTGAAAATCAAATTTAAATTATAAATCCCAAATATCTTACTTGAGTACTTGAGAGTTTTAATTAAGTATTCCTAATTCGCTATGTGCATCTCTACCATAATCTAACTATGAATTTAGTTACCAATAAATAAATAGCATATAAAATATTTCTTTTAAAAATATTATAGTATAAATTTTTTTTTATGATAACTTTAAAATCTTATTCATAAACTAACCAATATATTTAAAATAAATTATTAAAATTGAATGTGAATGTATATCTAAATAATAAAAATAAAAGTGTAATAGATATTTTATTTTTCTTCAATATATACATATAAACTTAAAATATTTTAAAGTTAGATATATTTGTTAGTATATATATATATTAAAAAAATATATGAGTGGAGGAGGGGGCAAGCCCCTGCATGCCACAGACAACAAAAACAACTAAATCTCTTGCCCTATGGTCCTGCCATAGCCTTGGGCACATAGGCATAGGAGAAGGAATATTTGCGTTCATTTTTGCTATTGTCTTAAAAACACATTCTCAAAGAGCACTCAAATTCTCTCTAAATTATCTTCATCATTTCCTCTTCCAACTTCTCTTCCTCTAACCATTCTTCTTCCTTATCAAACCAAAGAATTAATCACTAGCCTTGTGATGATCAACATTTTGATCCTTGCAAAAATATCATACACTAAGCCTTCAAACATCTACTTAAGGAGGACAACATCTTCTTCCTTTTTGGAACTCATGGCCGCGGTTTTAGCAATTGGAAGGACTTTCTTTCATCAAAACACTCTTCAATAGCTAGGTAGACACTTTAACATTTGTCTTCTACAAGTATTGAGACTTTTGACCTTAATCCATGGTTAGAATATCCCAATCATGTGACTGAATCACAAAAGCTTTGTGAATAATTCATAAAATGTGTTTATTTTGAAAGAGTATCATGTATTTTCCTTTAATATAAATCTTTGATGATGTGTTTCTTCTCAATGATGCTGCTGGTTGAGTTTGTTGTGGTTGTGAATGAAATGTGAAGACAAAAACATAAGTTGAGACCAAAACCCTTAAAACATAGTTGCTGGAAAATGAGTGTTTGCTAAGCATTAGTCACTTTGAAAATTGCATCTAAAGCTTAAGAAGGTATTTTTGAGTTAAACTAATTTAAATGAAAGCTTACATATTAAGAAACACTATGTAAAAGTTTCAAGAAAAACTGAAATGTGAGAAGGGAGAAATCATTCTTCAAATTTAAGGTAGTTCTGCTGAGATTGATACCAAGCAACCCGTAAAGAATTAGGTATAACTAGAGTTATAGAAGTCGAAAAATTATAAAACTAATTTTGTTGGAAACCTAAGACACATAGAAACAAAATTGGCCTTACTAATAATTTAATTTGATCTGTGTTATTCTCATATGAACTTGATGGTACAAGACAAATAGTAAGGATATTTCTAGGCAGTTTTACTTCAAATGGGTAAAATAAGTATTTTGGACAAAATTACTCTTTTTGGAAAGAGGAAAGAGAGAGAAAATAGAGAATATATTTTATTAATAAAAATATCAAGATTTCCATTTGTAATGAGTTTTCAAAGATAACGTGTCAGATTTGTCAAATAAAGTTTAGTCTAAAATAATAAAAATTTTAGTGATTATAATGTCAAACTAAGTGAATAAGTAAAATCTCTTTCATAAAAATATATATTAATAAGAGACCATAAGAGGATAAATAAGATATAATTAAGTAATTATAACTAATTAATAATTAAAGAATAATTTACTAAATTAACATGATTAAGGACTTTTGAAGCTTATACTTAATCAAATAAAGGGAATAGAATAATTAAAGATTTAATTCAAAAGTATAAAAGGCCTTCCCCAGCCAATTTGCACTTACACAACTAGAAACTCTAAGGTAATGAATAACATGAGTAAGTTATGCATGAAATGTCTCATGTTCTTTTATTAGATTTGTTTATAAGATGCCTCGTATTTCTACATGAGACTATATGAAATGTACCCTATTTTCGTAGGAGATTTTAATGAGATGTCTCTTGTATGTGAATAAGATTTTATATGAAATGTCTCCTGATTTGGCATTACATTTTTATGATTTGTCTCATTTCTAAGTATGAGATTTTATGAGAAGTCTTCCTACAACATGATATGTATGATTTGTAAGGTTATGAGGATACCAATATGAGTCCATGCATAAAAGAAATGATAACTGAAATGTTTGGTGTATGCAAAAAGGAAAAAGAGCAAATATGGAATAAACCCCGAAGGGGCGGTGACCTTAAAAGACAACATCAAGGATATATAATCCTTCGGTCCCCAATCATAAGCTGCCAAGGGAAGATGATCCATAAGACATCTTGGGACCTTGAATGTGCAGTATGCAGACAACCCCTTCACCGTTGGGCTAGACCCTCGAGAAAATAATATTGTGACAACGGTCATGGTATAAACTCATTACCTCTATGGAGGATGGATAAGTAACAATAATGAGATTTTGTGTACACAAATGAAGTATTGGACGTACACTGAGTAGTGAGCTGCGACGATATGGACACAAGTGTAGTGCGGGGCCTTCACCGAGTAGTGGGATAGAGCGGCGTGACCCGAATGAGAAATAGTGTTGATGCATTGAGTCAAGAGAAAGAAAATGAGAAGTCATGTATGTATATGCATAAATACATTTTACATTGGATTTGCTTTATGTTTATGAACATGTATATGCCATGGCTTAATTAAATTGATCTAAAAGTTACCCACTTCGGCTAATTATGATTTTAAAAAATTATATAAATGAACTTCTTGTATGTCCACTTTTTTTATTAATGAACCCTAAGTCGCCAGACAATAACGATTACACTTAAATGTACCATTAGAGTCTTTAATGAGAAATATTATTATTTCTCACGTCTATTTCCATGTTGTATCCAGACTAAGATGGCTCCCCAACAGAGATTGTAGGAGCCGAGTCGCTACTGTAGCTATGCTGCCCAATGGACACCAGTGAATCCTCGTATGTTTTGCTTTCCACAAGGATGTACGTAGTTAAGATTTGAAGAATGTTATGTTTATCCTGTCTTTAGCTTTGTAATTATGACTAAATTATGACTATGTTATTTATGAAATGAATGCAAATTTTAGGTTGATCATTGTATTTCCACGAGAGAGGTGATTAAAATTAGTTCACCTAACCAATGCCATGCGAAATAGACCTTTGCACTTTATGTTTATGTTAAAAAGAAAAATTTACTCTATTTTTCCGCATAATGTAATTTGAAAGAAGCTTAAGTTTCTACGAGCATAAGTAAAAACTAGTAATTTACCACAATACGACTTATCGGTAGTGTGGAATTATCAGGATGTTGCACTCCACGCCTTTCGACATATTTCATATCAATCCTTTTTGTGCCAATGAGCATTTTCCATCACCACTTATATGGAAAGTGTCACAACAAGACAATAGTAAAAAATTTTATAGAGCGAATACTAATTTTTATTTATATAAAATAAAAAGAACTTTAATTTTGTAAAACTGTTCTTTCTAGAAAAGAGGTTTGGTTTAAGAGTCTAATATTAATCTCACTGAACACGTACTATATCTGTCTTGTAAAGGTACTAAAGCTTCTTGTACAAATTAATCCTTCCAGTTGGAAATTACTGTCTAGTTTTAAATGTATACAAAAATCAATAAAATAATTGAAAATATCTCATTGTTAAAAAATATATATGTTTTACAATACTACTCTTAATACTAATTATCTCTTTTCTTTATTTATTTCTTCTTTCATTCTCTCTAATCTACTAATTAAGGGTATAAAATTTTAAAATTGTAGTTATTTCCTTATGGAGGGAATAATTAGTAACTTTAATAATATTTATTTTTTCCTTTTAAAAGATTAAAGCATTTCAATCATTATATTTACCACAAAAAAAAAGGAAAAGTGTACAGAAAAATAATTTTCCATGGAGGATTTGATGGAAAGAAGCTTGGACAACCTAGTTTGAGGATTGGAAGCTAGAAAGGATAATACAAGATCATGGATTACGCAACTATAGATGTTTATTAGCTAATTAGGGTTGTATGAGCTGGTATGCATTGAAGCCAACGATATTGCATAGCTATACATGTTCATTGGGGATGTGTGTGGCTGGTATGCATTGAGACCATTGGTACTTATTTGTTGGATTAACAAATAATGGTTCTGCATCGCATGAAGGCTTGTACTTTGCACGTGACTAGGCAACTTGGATCAAGGTAGAGCTGTTAACCATTTCAAAGGTGGCGGGAAATTTACCCAGGTGTTGAATTGTTAGGAAAGTTGGCTCACGTATAGCTTAATGGGATAACGATTGATTTTATATTTATGTATATCCTTTAGATGTGTATCCTAATATGTATATATTGAGATGTGTATCCTTAGATCTAGGAATATTTAAATTAAGGATATGTGAATTGAGTAGGATATGTGAAATCTTGTAGTATAGGATATGTGAAGTCTATTAGAATATGGGAAATTCTTTTAGATTTGAAAAATCGGTTAAGATTTAAGAATCTTTTAGGATTTGAAGAGAAGGAGTCTTGGAGATAAGACTTTTGGTTATAAATAAGATCAATGACCTAGGTGTGTGGTAGTGTGAGAGAACAGGTGAGAGTAGTAGACTCTTTTATAAGAGAGAAAGTGGACAGTGGGCTTTGGGCTAAGTATATATGGGAATAAAGTGAGATTATTGTACGTTTTTATTCTCATATTGAAGATGTTTATCCTCTAGGATGGATATAGGCATGTGATTTGCCAAACCACGTTAAATTTTTGTGTCTCTACACTCATTGTTATCTTATTTATTTTTATTCCTTTGTGTTTTTATGTGCTTATTTGGTTTATTGGATTCGTATGCATTTATTTGTCGGATACATTCTGCACACCATCCCTAACAATTGGTATCAGAGCCAAGGTCATAGGTTCAACTCCTGAAATAAAGGCTTGGACTGCAGATGCTCAGGAGGGATGTTGGTTTGAGGCCAACATTCTACCTTGGTAAGGCTAGGTGGGTTGGACTCAGATCGACTTGGAGGCATGATTCCCAAAAAGGCATAGACTACAGACAGGTGCTGGAGAGGAATTGTTGGTTGTGGTCCAACATTCTATCTTGACAATGCCCAAGTGGGGTTGAGTCAAATCGAACAATGGCATTTGGTAATGGCTTAAATAAAAAAAATTGTGCCTAACTAACAACTGTAGCTTTTGGAATAGTAGTAAGCGTTTAATAAGAGATACAAAGGTAAAAAGAAGAAGCTTGATAAATTATCTGGAATTTCTCACACTAAAAAAGCTCCTCTACTTATGTGTATGTCTGTGGATCTTGATGGGCGTCTTGAGGCAAGACTAGCATGGGACCTAGGCAAAAGCTTGGGGTTAGAGGTGGTTAATGCCTTGATGAATGCCCAGAGATCAGGTAGCAGTTAGCAAGTGGGGGCAATGGTGTGAAGGCCTTAGCAAATCTAGTTTGATGTGTTTTACCCCTTCTATTGTTTCATTTTTGTTTTGGCTTGTTGATGTACTGAGCTACTCTCTTTGAGAGCCCAACAATCTTTAATTATCCAAAAAAAAATGTCATAGGTTTAAATCGCATTATCTTTAAAATTATAAAACTATCCAGAAGTGTAAATTGATTAAAAAAATAAACAAGTGGGTTTTTAATGAGAATCCCGTTTTAGATACCTCGAACTATTTAAATAACAATGACCATGTATCCCGTTCCAATGGTTTGTAGTGATTACGTTAAATTGACCTTTGATGACTTACTTGGATTATTAAATTACTTAATCACTGGCTAGCTTTGGTTTCATATGCTGTAAGTGGGTTCTAAATCCTTAATTTTATTCATCAACTTGCTTGTTGGAAAGCCACATGCTGTGACAGGCAAATCAAGTGTACCATCCCCAAAATCATATGGCTAAGCTGGGAATGACAGTTAATCCGTACTCCAACTTCCTATTATCTAGAAAAAAAAAATTTCCAATGGTATTCACTGATTCGCTGAATGTGCAAGTTTGATTCACATGGTTTTCCATCGTTAATTAGTCTTTTTCTTAATTAGTTAATTATTATATTTCATAACGTACGTACCAAAAGAAATTTTAAAAGTACACCAAATGCGATTCGTGAGAAGATCTTGAGAGCTTTCCAGATATGTAATTAATATAACGTTATTCTTTGTATTATCAGTTGAGTATGGTGTCCTTTCTTCCGTGATATTTTTCTATGAAATCACGTGCATAGTACTATACTTGCAACTACAACAAGTAGCTCTTCTCCAGCTTTTCGCCCAGACCAATGCATGGCCTTGCTGAATTTTGAAGGGTTGCTATTCCGTAGAAGAGCTGGCCAAACTTTTAGGTATTAAGATGACCCACCAGAGGGAGGGTCTTAATTTTCTCCGGCAAGTTATTTAAATTATACTGAATCCTAGATGTGTACCACAGAATTAAAATTTCCATATATGTAAGGTTGTTAGAAGAAAAATTTACATTCTTAATTAATCTATATAGAGTATTGAATTTATATACCGATAAGTAATTATTGCTTAATTAAAAAAACATTTTGGTGGGGACCATATGGCCACAAGCATTACTAGTGATTTTACTTAAAGAGACTTATGTTTCAATAACTGGAAATTTGAGTTATTGCAATGGTAAATATGTTAAAGGAATTTCTCATTTTTTATTTACGAATTTCTCATTTATCATTAGTTATCTTACCAAATTTATAAGATAACTGAAATTGCCGGTTATTGATACATAATTATCTCCAAGTGTTCAAATAGTATCCAAAACATAATTTAATTAAGAGGCCATTATTCATAATCATATCCTGCTAGGCCATATTAACACTTCTATGAGCCAACTTATATACGTCATTTACCAACTTTCCACAAAAGATGTGTATGCACCACTTTCATCCTTCAGTGTGGAATTTGGTTTTTAGAATGAAAACTGTAATTATTCTGTTGCAATTGATATTCAACTGGGTTCTTCTTTTTCCTCTTTTCCTTTAAATGATCGAAGTGATTTACTTGATCATCAATTGCATAAATAATAATACAATAATAATTTTTTCATATCTTATATTATTATATATGAAATCATTTGTATGTCTTGATCTGTCCAACAATTTAAACTTTTGAGAGACTCATGGCATAGTATCAAAGTTCTCATAATCACATGTTTTGAGATCATTAAATTCCTTTAATCCCCCATTCTGATAAATTAATTAATCACGCTTTAAGCCCAAAAATAAATATTTTGTATAAAAAAATATTAAATATATAATTATTTATATATTTCTATCAAACTTCTTAGAAAGAAAGTTCATGATACAATATTCCAATTTTCAAACTAAACCTTATCTCATTTAAAAGCACATTTATTTAGACATAAAGATGGTGGGGTAGCTAACCCGGTGGTACCACATATATATATTGCAAACCTGTAGGGAAAAGGAAAAAAGGCAAAGACTGCACTACAATGAAAGTGCAAGAAAGTACATGCCTCTGTGATTGCCAAATTTGATTAAGGACAAGTATATCAGAAACTCCAGCGGATGGTAATCTTAATTAAGCAATAAAAGATCTAACTGCAAAAAATTAATGTGGCCCCATAAACTAGGTGCTGCATGGCTTTAGTAAGATGAGCCCCCCATGATGAGAGACAATAATACATGCACTGTGGTTTTCAGCTGATGTAGTTTGTTTGAAAATCTTGTTGAATAAACACTACGGTGTTGTTCCACAATGGTAGGGGCATTTGTCCCTTTTGTTTTGAGGGCATGAACTGAACTCCATTCGGCCCCATGCGTATTCGATAAAATGGGTACAATGCTTGTGACGTGCATGTGATGAAGCATGAGCAAAATTTGGTATCTTTCATTGTTGGTTTATTTAATGACTTAGATTTGGTCAAACATATTGGGAGTGAGTTTGATTTCAAGTGGAGAATAGTATAAGGATATCACACCCCTTGCCCCCAATTGAATCAACAATTAATTAATTATTTTCTGCATTATTTTGATACCATATATTATAAATTTAATAATGTCTGCTTCTAGTTAGCTCTAGCGAAGTTGAGGTATCACAGACTCGGCCATACTGTACTATTTACTTATATTAAGACATTTCTTTTCTTTCTGTACATGTATTTAAAAGATTATTCCGGTATTACTCAATGTTAAAATGAAAAAAAAAATAAAAAACACAAAAATGTTTGTGAGACATATATTAGTAAGGCCAGGTTTGATATATATGATAAGAACCGATTGTATTGGTGAATACTATAAAGTCTATCTTTATCATATGTTTGGTATCACATAGGATAATATAACAATATTATATGGTCAAACTATTTTTATCCTATAACTATAGGATTAAGTTATTATGTCCCAAGAAATCTAATTCCACCTGATAGTATTATTTTTATTAGTTATTAGCCAATCCCAAATTATCTTAATCCTACTCTTTTGCGTCAATGCCCGCCCTAATAACCCGCCTCCTCAACACCTTCCGTCGATCACTGCTCGCCACACGTTGTTGCTCCCGCAAGTTGTTACTGCCGCTCACTCGTTTGTCGTCGATCATGCGCACCAAAACACTAGATAGATATAAAAACTTATACAATAAATTCTTTATATTATACTATCATATCTAATATTATTAAACATTATCTTGTACAATGGATCCAATAGGGTCTAAGAAATACCATCATGTGCTAACAAAGTTGAATTTAATTTATTCAGGTTTGTGATCAATATAGAGACAAGTCTCTACCATGCTTATTAAATATTATACATGGATTCAATCTTCTATTTAAATATTCTCCCTCACGTTTACAAGGCTACCTCCATTAATAAAAAATAAACTTGAGAGAAAAAGTTTACCCGAAACTAATTCAATAATTGAATTCAAGAAGAGGACTCAATATATTCAAGCACAGTATTGTTATCCCACTATATTTATTTCAAGTAATATAAATTCAATCATTCTATTTTCTTAGTTTATTCAATTTGTATGAATGAATTCATCCTACAATAATTTTTATGGGGTGTTTGGTATGTCGGAATGCCTTTTGACGTGGAGCGCAAAATAGGATTATTATTTTATTAGTTTTCATTTCTCTTATTTCTATTAATTAGTTCTACAGTGTTAGTAAGGTGTGCTGAGAAAAACTCCCAAATTAGTCCCATATTGCTTGCATAACAAATGTAAGGAGCTCTACTTCTATATAAATAAGGAGTTTCGGTTTATATTCAAAACATACTTGAAAGAAATGAAAAAATGATTTAGAGATTTCTTCTCTTTTATTGCAAATTAGTAATATGTTACGGGTCTTGTCATGCGCAAGCACTTGCTTAGTTAAATTTTACACTTTCTCGCAACATCAATTGTAGTTAGAGTAAGTTGAGACTCTTTTGAATTAAGGAGTAGCATTGAGAGTTGTGGAACAACGACTTAATTAGATCAAGGAGTGATTTGATAAGAGGGATGCCTTGATGATCTAATCACTCAATTGGATGCTCTTGACGTAGGTGAAAATAGAGAGTGTGGTGACGATGGGAGGCATTCTTGGGATGAGATCACTCGTGGACGATCAATTAACATATTTATGTGTATGGAGTTAGGCATGAAGCCTACTTGGGAGAGTCAGAGGGGAGAATGAGTATAAGAGGAGTTATGGAGGAATTAAGAGCGTGATAAATATGATCGAGATAGGTATCCCACGAATACAAGTTAAAGGTAGATATCCTTCTTTTCACTGGCATTTTCAAATTGAGGAAGTTCTAGATTGGCTAACAAATGTAGAAAGATTCTTTGAATACATGAATGTGCTTGAAGAGCAAAGGGTGAAGCTAGTTGCTTGCAAGCTAAAAGGATGAGCATTAACTTGATAGGAAAGATTGCAATCCAGAATGAGGCAATTGTTGATTATTAATTTCCTACCTCTAAACTATGAGCAGATCCTGTTCCAACAATATCAAAGGTGTCAGAAGGGCTAAAAAACTATCAATGAGTACATTGCATAATTCATAGGGCTGGCATATAGGACTGATTTGCTAGAAATTGAAGGACAATACATGGTAAGATACCTCAAGAGATCAAAGCCAACACTAGTGTTCATACGGTGTAGACATTGGTTGAGGAAGAAAAACATGGCTTTAAGGGCCGAGTTGATTTTGCAAGATTAGGGTTAAACTAATTCTTCTTGCAGCAACTATGAAGGATACTACCTTCGAGCAGCTAGAGATTGAGGCAAGGCTTTTAATGTCAACTTTACACGTGCTGAGTGGTATAGGGAGGGAAGAGCAGCATGAAAGCAAATGGTGTTAGAAGTATAGGAGGCAGCAAAGGCCACCAATCCATATGCAAAGTCAATGCCAAGAAAATGTTTCAAGTGCAATCAGCTTGGCCATAGGTTAAATGATATTGTCCACTTAGAAAAGCAATCAACATGGTGGAACAAGTAGTTGACGCCGACATGATCTTTTGTGACCTACATAGAGCTAGAGATGAAGAAGAGGATATTGATTGTAAACAAGTGTCGGTCAAGGTATAACAATTGCTTTTGTCATCTAAGCAAGATGACCTAAAAGAGTTAAGAGGGGTCAATACTTTTGTTGTTAAGAACAGATTATGAAGGAATAAATTGAGGTGCAAGAAAATATCAATGATCATACTTATGTTGTTGGGCTACTAGTTGCGTTATTAGGTGTATAAAAAAAATTAACGTGGTACATATCTACCAATTAATTCATCAGGTATGACATTGTACCCTATTTCTTTTAGTAGAGTGCCCATTTGGCATGTGAAATTGAGAATGGAAGTGGATCTTGGAATTGCAATTGGACGACCCAATTTCAGAATTTATGTTTGGTAATCTTTTTAGAATTAGAATCATAATTCCATATAGCAATTCTATGGAATTGAAAAATAACTAGCTCATATATTTTCCAATTATTAACTCATACCTTAAAACTTGTTAATTCCATATCTTACTTTTATCGTTCTTCAACTATGACCACCTCTCATCGCCCACTGCCATGGCTGCCATACTCCGTTGATGGCCGACCGCTTGATAGTGGTGGCTAGAGTCGTTGAAATAGACCGGCCGAATAGCTAGAAAAAATGTGCGGGTGTTCCTGAAAAATGGAGGAAAGATAAAAATTGGCTCAACTTGGCTTAGACCAAATGGGTCCCACCCACCTTGGGTCCAGCCAAAAACACTAATTTTTTTATTAAAAAATAAATTGCATATATTAAGCTACAAATACTTGAGTTTGGACTTTTTAACCCAATTTTTTACTAAAAAAGTCTAAATTAATTAAGTTATTAAAATTTAATTATCAAATAAAAAGTAAGTTTCATTTATCATTCTCATAAATAAAGCAAGAATAATAACATTACTTACTAATAGCTTCTTTTTTTAATCCATTGCAATAAAATAAAAAATATTCTTAAATTGACATTTTACATGAATTAGACAATTAAAAAAAATAAACAAGAAGAAAAATTGGCGCATGGGCCAACATGGCCGAACAATTGGGCTGGCCAACACTTTTTGAACAAAACTAACGTGGCAGAAGTGGCCCAGCTGGAAATAGCACAACCCATTTTGACACCTCTATTAGTGGACCACCCACCCTGTCCTATCACTCATTGCCGATATTGTCCACTTGCACTAAACCTAAGATAGTGAAAATATTTTGAAGTTGCAGATCACATATACAAGCAATAGAAATGGAATTGAATTTAGAATTTTAGTTCTTGATTCTAATTATTTGTAAGAGTCAAACATAATTGGAATTGAATTTAAAATTCTAAACTTCAATTCCAATTCCATGCGCCAAACGAATGCTTAGGATCCATTTAGATTGGAATTGGAATTGTAATGTAGAATTTTAATTTCTTTTCCAATTCTTTTAGAATTGAAATTGACTTAGAATGTTGAATTTAATGTTTGGGTTCGCTAAAGAACTGTGAGATGAGTGTTAGAAAATAAACGAGAAAAGGAAAAGAACTATGTGGAATTTAATGGGGAGAAAGATATCTAATAAGTTTTGGAATATAATATAAGTTAGGAATTAAGAATAATTCAATTTAGTTGTTTTTGAATTTCATTGAAATGGATTGTGGAATTATAATTCCAATTTTATATGTTACTGAAAACATAAAAGGTTAGAATTGGGTTGTTCAATTCCAATTCCAGAAGCCAAACAAAGCGTTATTTCTACTAGAGTGCCACACTGTTAATAAGGTGTGAGGAGAATAATTACCAATTATTTCCATATTGCTTCTGTAACAAATGTAAGGAGCTTCGCTCCTATAGAAATAAGGAACTTTTTGGTTTGTATTAAAACCATACTTGGAAGAAATTAAATAAACAATTATTTAGAGATTTCTTTGCTTTTCAGTGCAAATTAGCATTGTGTTAAGGCTCCTACGGTGTGGGGCTCTTGTTTAGCTAAATATTACGTTTTTTCGTTGTGTCGTGTTTACATCCACATGAATGCAATGGTGAGAATGTGAGATTTCTACGTTTAATATACAGTATAAAAAAAAAAACCGGGTAAGTTGAATTTTCTAGAATAAAAATCCGGGCTCCCATAAGAATGACATATATTAAAATTAAATGAACTCACACCCTCTTTATTTATCAAATTTTAAGTATTTATATTATAATTTCACTCTTCATTCATAAACATTAATAAACTTAAAGAATGACATTTTGTGACATTTATATTATAGTTTCCCTTCATTCAAGGACACTTCTTAGCAAGGGGGTGAATGTAAATGGTCAAAGAGAGTGTGAGTTGTATTTCCATAAATTCGGGAAGTGATAATTTACCCAAAATTAAAAGACCAAACCACCCTAAACACTAAACCACCACCGTCATGATTGGACGAAACCACCATCACCAAACTACCGTCACACCACCGTTATCGTCACTGGACCACTGTTGCTGCTGTCATATTGTTGTCACACTTGCCAGGCTATTGGACTGCCACACTCGCCATCATCAGACCAACATTGCTTTCGGTAAACGACAATTTGTACTGTTTCTATTAGACCGGCGTTTGATCACCAGTGTCACCACAACTAGACCACCATCATCAGCACCAAACCACCACCATCGCCATGACCATACCATTGTTGTTGTCAATGCTTCCAACATTTGTTAGGGGTATTTTTAGCAAAATATCTAGTATATTTTTAAGAATATTGGTGTCAACCAAACACATAAATAATTTATTTCTAATTATATTTTATTAGAATTCCAAGATTTCATTCTAGGTATGAAACGCACCTAAATGTCATATATGGGAATATGGAAATTGCATTATTGGGAATAATGAAATTGGCTTTTCATTCCATTCGAAGATGAAGATGTAGACGGGTTACAACTTTTGGTGATCGTAGCCCTCCATAAGGCTAATATTGTAGGCTAACTTATATAGTATATACATTCTGAACCAAGAATCACGGCATGAAAAATCCAAACGGAACGTGTAAAATGTCCAATACTGCTGCCAGTCACTAGTTTGAAGAGATTCACGTTAGGTGATCATCATATGCTATTGTATACAATCCATCTAGGTCTAAGATCGACAACTTAAACAAACCAGGAAATTACTTTTAAGTTGGCCAGCTACAGCAATTGGATATGTGGACACTATTTATAATATTTTATTTTCAAAGGATTTGGAACAACCATTTAAGCATGATTATATCAATTAGATGTATACAATGCATTTAGAACCAAGTGGTCAAAGATGGACACCACATATCACGTTAGATTATTTTGAACGTCTTTTAAGGTATAATCCATTAGTTCTGTATGTTATTGTCAGATTTTATATAGATGTTGGTCAGCTTAAGTTATTTGATTCAATTTGACATGTTTCTACTTTGCCTCAATTGACAGAAGGTTTGAAATTGAAATAAATAAATAATGATTGTGTAATGGATCGACTGTAATGACAAACACATTTGGTTAAAGTCATCTATCAGGTGCCCATCTTGATTTTTAATTTGGTTATCTATTATCTATAAAATTCTTATAAAAGTTTATATTTCTTTCAATCTTTGATAAAATAGAGTTGTAGGACACTTATTTTTACTTGATGTGTTTCAAAACTTTTTAATTTGATCTCAAATCACTATTTTGTCACAAAACTAAAGGAAAATACTGATATGCCACAAACGATACTAACGTGGCACATATGTGGATCTCAAGTGGAATTTGTCATATCAACATTTTCCACCACCATTGACTAATGTGAGACAACTATCGGCTACCACTAGAACACCGTCCGTTTGTTGCCTCCAACTAGCACCATATTTTCATGGGCACTTTTGGAAAAATATATCATAATCTTGGAATACCACTTTGAATTCAATTTGCACACCAAATACCTTTAGAATGTGTTCCCAACAATAGTTTTCTCAAGAATAGTATTTCCAAGAATGACAAGTTAATTACTCCGCTAACCACACGCCCCAAAGTTATATAACTTTTTCTAATGACTATGTGAAAATTAATTAACTTTTAATATTAATTATTATTGAATAACAGAAAATGATACTTGATATTTTATTGATTGAAGGTTCTGCATATATATATACAAGAGGAGGAGTTTGTTTTTATAACTAACTACATAACTAACTACCTAACTAAGGTTTGTTACATTGATGATTACAACTAAAGTTTGTTACATTAATGATGTCTAATAATTATTGATCTATAATTATACGGTCCAAATTCACTCTTTATTAGAGCATGTGTAACTTATCTATTCAGTTAGTTAGTTAGTTAGTTGTAATTACTTTTAGATTAGTTAACAAGTAGTTAATTAGTGAGCTTCTAGTACTCTATTGTAAACTGTATATAAACCTTTTTCCCTCAATGAAATACACAAGTCATATCCATTAATTCATTTCTCTCTTGTAACTCTTGTAATAAATTATCCCTCACTTGAAAAGCCACACACACAATATATATATATCGGTTTGTATCTCAACTTAGTTCATCAAGTTACATCTTAATACAATACTCTTTCATATCATTCTTTCTTGTCTCCTTCTCTTGCTCTCTCTGCACACCTTACACACAGAAAGCAACACTTGAGGTGATAGTTAGGCTTGGAAGGAATACGTGGCCGCGACATGCGGCCATGTATAGTATTAGAATTAGAAATTAATTAACTGCAGCCAAATACGCTGCAACCTCACCATATTCACCGAGTACTTTCTAACACCTCGTGACTCTATAGCAATAAACTAATGTGTAGGGTATATTTAGATAATAAAGTGTAGACTTGATGATAATTAATTAAATCAAGTCAATGATTTTGATTTTAATCATGCAAGTATACATATATGAACGATAAATTAGTTTGCTAAAATATATGATACACATAGATTATCCAAATCTGAGAATAACTTGCATATACATATTAGTTGATTTTGTGTAGCAAGGTTACAGAAAAAAAAACCTCGGAAAATTGAAAGCATATTGTGGCGTATCATGAACCATTTTACTAAACATAAGTTATTAAGCAATTAAAGGTATAATAATAATTTTATATCTAATACATCTCTTTATTTATGATGTTTTTAGGCTTGAAATATAAACAATTTGGACTAATGGAGGACAACAAGAGTCAAACCCTAGACTAGTTGGATATAAAAGTTCTTATAATAATATATTATGAATTATATATCTTAAAAACTTAATGTATTGAATATGAGTTTAATTTCTATATATGACAATATAAATTTTTTTTATATTATCATCTAATCATGTGTTATCATATTGGTAAAAGTTAGGTAAATGTGATGATTTAATTGGATAATGTAAAAAAATACATTGATGCATGCATAAAAAAACTATTGAATAGATACACAAATCACATGTTAATGGAAGGTGAATGGGAGAATGATGGAATCTTTGCAAACTTAAAACAGGATAAAATAGCACATTCTCATTTAGATGTTGATTGCCCCCACTAGTTATTCACAGGTTTCTAACAATCCATGTCTAGGATTAATCCAAACACCCTAACTCCTTGGGAGAACAATTCAAAGACTTCATAGAACATTTATGAAGAGGATAATTGTTTGTGTTTCTCTAAAACCAATATCAAAGACTCAAGAACAGCGAACTAAGAGATTGCAGAAAGAGAGACTTCTCATTATCGAGAAAATATTTGTCACGATCGATTCTGGAACTTGATTGGCACGTGAGAAATTTCATTCCCACATAAGCTTCGTAATAGCTAGTCACTCTATATACATATTTTAAATGTAAAAATCCATTTAAAAATACAAGTTCATTTTCACATACAAATCACTTGTTCTTTAAAGTCAATATAACTATAACTTATTTCATAAATCAAACTCTAAAGTATGTAAATCATGATACAAAACATATATAGAGAGTTGCTATGATACAAAATAATCATGAATGCTAAATCATTAAATACAAATCAAGAGTAGACTATCATGGTATGCAAAATTCAAAACATGCTCTATGGTCGGACTCCTACCTACAATGACACTTGGAGCACTCTAATCTATAAAAGAAAAAGATGCTTTACTCAGGTGAAGCTCACCAACTGGAACTCTAATGCTGCTTGAGAAGGTGGCTGAAGGACCCAGATGCTGTACATCTGGAACTAGGAGGAAGGAGATGGGTGAGTTTTATTCAAAACTCATTGAAGTGAATCATCACCTTAACCCCCTTATTTAACACCAAGGAAGATGCATAAAATAATAATAATAATAATAATAATAATAATAAAGCTATAAAACATTTCATATTTACATATATATAATCAAAATCATTGTTTTCATAAATCAAAACAATAGTACTCTACTAGAGAAACATGGATTTGGTTATGCAGAAATTATATGACATAACAAAATCTCCTGTTATGCATGTAAATTATAGCATAACATATTCTCTAATCTCTTGTTTTGAAGACCTAAATTGGACACGTAACTAGGTTCCATCTCTACTCTATGAGATTATCTCTTGGGACAACTTGGTACCAAGGTTAATGATTATTTTTCATCTTATTAACTCTGCGTTTCTCTATAGCTACTATCTAGTCATAAAACTAACCCTTTTCTTTAAAACTCTATATTGTGCTCTACTTAGATTTAAAGCTCTTTCATATATTCATAATACTCTTAAAATCATTATAATGTCCATAAAATCTCTAAATACAATCACATTCATATTTAAACTCTACATAAAATCATTTTTAGCAATAATGGTCTCATGGTTTTACATAAAAACATATAGTTCATGCTATTCTAAAGACCACATTTTCATACTCAACAAAAGTCTCTAATCTCTTTGTAGTAATCTCTAAAATCATCCATTAAGCCATATTTTGATGAAAATATCTCTAATGACAAATATAGAGATCACAGGATTAAACCCACTCACCTGGTGGTAGATGAGGGATCAACACCAACAAAACTTTGGAAGGAATGACACCAATGTCTTTGAGCTTTAGGAATGAAGATTGGAATGGGTTTGGAGTGAGGAAGGAAAAGAGAAGAAAATGGGGTATGGTGGCTAGGTTTTCTGGGTTTTGGAAGTGGGGAGCCAAAATTGGGGGTTTAATAAGGGTAGAGGTTTCATAACTCAATACTGTGTCGTTTTGTATTGTGTTTTCATCGAGCCTCATTGCAGCAAGCTTGTTCTGCATAATTCTGAACATCAATACCAATCCTGGATCTCTTGGGCCTTCACGCATCCAGGGCCTTCCCAGGAACATTGGTGGGTCCTTGGAGACCTAAGGTCATACTAGACTCATCTAGGGATATGTATACTTGAGGTATTACAATATTATAAAAAAATGATAATTGCCCTTATTACCAATACTCTAAAACTAACATTATAACTTATATACACAAAACAAAGCAAATATAACTACTATAACTAACATAACTAACAAACTAAAAGTTACGTATGAGGTGATTCATCAAGAGATGTGATAATTACCCTCTCCAAGCTGGCCAATGTAGATCAAGGTTTTAAATTGCGAAACATACCGCAAATATAATTTGATGCATTTTTACATAAATTTATCGCAACATAACTACAACTACAACAGATTCAGGACTACAACAGAATCATCACCATGACCAACATCAAAGCCGCAACAAGTCACAATGGGCTTTTTTTCAATTTGAAGACACTAAAAAATTCACACCACATTAGTTGCAATGCGCATTGTGATGGTTGCATTTTTTGCACCGCGACGCAACCACGGCAATGCAATTTAAAACACTTATCAGATTAAGAAGTCCTAGCTTGGATAACATAGAATGAAGTGGGCCTGATGTTAAACACTTGGTAAAGATGTTAGCTATCTGTGCTTCATGTTAATGCAAAGTAAATGAATTAAATTGGATTGAATCTTTCCCTGATAGTGTGGCAGGAACTCATCTCATTGTATTTAGTCCTTTGATGAAAGACCAGGTTGGTAGCAATGTGAATTATGGATTTGTTATCACAATAGAGAGATGTGGGAGCTATGCGGGGCAAAGCGTAGATCATCAAAGAGGAATTTGAGCCACTATGCTTACAACATGCATGGGCTAGGGCTTGATATTTAGGTTTAGAAGTTTAGGTCACAGTGGATTGTTTCTTGCTTTTCCATGATACTAGAGCTACACCAAAGAAAAAGCATAAATTATGTACTAACCTCCTAGTATGTCTGGATCATTGAATCCACTCAACCTCATGTCAGAATTAGAAGGAAAGAATAGGCCTTTGGTAGGTGCATACTTCAAATATTTGAGGACACAAAAGGCAGCCTACTCATGTTTAATAGTGGGAGCAAACAGATATTGGGTCAATTGACTAATAACAAAGGAGATGTTGGGTCTTGTAATAGTTAGATAAACTAATTGATCAATATAACTTGCAACTTTGGATAGAGGTTGAGAACCACTCTTTTGTAGCTTGATAGAAGGATTGAGAGGAGTAAAGGCCGGTTTACTAGCAAGCAGGCGTGCTTTCGTGAATTAATTCAAGAGCATATTTCCTCTGAAAAAAAGCAATTCATTTACTTGATATCTTGCACCTCCATACCCAAGAAGTATTTCAAATCATTTTGAACAAAATGTCTAGTTTATGGTTCATCAAATTGATCTCATCAGATATGTCATTAACACTAAGGATGAGATCATCCACATAAACCAAGATCACTATGAAATTAGATGTGAAACTTCAATATCAAAGACTCAAGAACAGTGAGCTAAGAGATTGAGGGAAGAGATAAACTTCTCATTGCCAATAAGAAGATTATAGAAAATGATAATTGCTCTTACTGCTCTAAACTCTAACTAACATCATAACTTATATACACAAGAGATAGCAATTATAACTATTGTAATTAATAGAACTAACAAAATAGAACGTTACCTACAGGGGTGATTCATCAAGCAATGGTGATAATGGCGGATTTACCACATATATATAGATATAATTCTAAATTAAAATAACTCCTAGATATACCTCTTGGTAAAGACATAACTAATGATAGTCGTTATACTCCTTGATAGTAAATATACACATTGATAATAGCGATACCTCTTAAGAGTAGACATGCCTATTGCCAATAAACTCAACAATTAGCTAGATTTAATTTGTAAACTATTCAATTTTTTCAATAGAAAGATTTTATGGGTGCATTTGTTTAAGATTAAAAAATGTGATAATGAAACTTAAATTTTATATATAACTATAAAAATTGAAACTGTATTTTTTTTTTATAAATTACTCTTTTTAGCTTCTAAAAACATGTTCAAAACTGATTTTTTAAATTTGGGTGAAAAATGAGTTTTATCCATATTCTCATCCAAATTCCCCGTACATCTAAGATGATGCAAGAAGTAGGTTTTTCGGTATCCATACGTATACCTTCTAGTATTATTCTTGTTTATTGGGTTTTGCTAACTGGTGTCTTTAGGCCATGTTTGGTACGTCGTATAGGATAAGATTATACATGATATTATAAGGTCTGATAGTATAATATAATGTATAATTGTATATTTTTATCCATTGGTTGGTGCTGCGTCACATGACCAATGGCGAACGAAAGGCGAATGACGACCAACCTGGACGGGGTGAATGGTGAGAGGTGGATGGTGGCGGCTGACTAGTGGTGATGGCAAGCGCCTGGGGGGGGGAGGTGGTGACAGGTGGGTGGCCAGGGGCGAGCAACAACCGATAGGGGGCAAGGGCCCATTGCCCGGGTAGCAGGTTGACGCAAAAGAAGAGTAAATAGAGAGTCAATTTGGGATTGATTAATAAAAATAATAATATCAGGTGTTATTATACCCCTTGTAACCTAATAACTAAATCCCATAGTCCTATATGTGATACCAAATATATGACAAAAATTAGTTTTATAGTATTAGATAATACAATCAAGTTTTATCTTATGTATTAAATGGGGTCTTAGGGCACTATTTAAGGATACTAAAAGAAAAAGTGCTGAAATTTTGTGGTAGGTTCATTGCTTTGAAAACATAAAAACTTCATTTTTCCATTTGATGAAAATTTTCCTTTTTAATTGCTTAATTATTGTCTCAAGAATACTAGTTAAGTAAACCCTTATTTATTAGCTATAGAAACTCTTGATTGAGAACGTATAGTTCAGATTTTAATTCACTATTACTGAAGTGATAATAAAGCAAATGTGTCGTTTACCCAGATATACACACATAATTCCAGCAGCGAAAGACGGTCTAATGTTACGTGGAAATCGATTTAGATGCCCTGACAGACATGTATAACGAGATGACACGTGACTAACGCGGTGCTAGCTGGTATGGAGAATATGTGTAAGCGCCAGAAATTCTTGTATGATCGGTATTTAATATAAAAAAATTATTTTAATACTTAAAATTAAATATTTAAATGAGGCATATGTTTTATTATCATTAAATGTAATAATAATTTTTATTATTTTCACTTATTTATCAGAATAATAGTAATAGAATGGATGATTTAATAAACACCTAATCTTAAATATTGAAATAATGAAACTCTAATTTAATATTTGCATTGGAAATGTTTATCATCATTCATTTGATTTTGTTATATTTAAAATTTAATCCTTTAAGTTCTTAATATAGATTGTTTTTAGCTTATGTGAAGGAATTAAGATAATAATTAAATTTTATTTGTCCTCTAAAAAATAAAAGTGAAAGGTATGATTTTTTTTATTACTTCACCATCACTCATTCTTTTTTAATGAAAAACTCCAATAAACTTATTTTTATTTATTCTCTCAATTAAATAAAAGGATAAAATAAATATAAAATAATTAATAAGTTATTAAAATTTGAAAGTGACATATAATTTTATGTTTTGTAAGTATAAAAATCATTAAAAAAAATTTAAATCTTGCTCTTTTAGATATTATTAATCAGTGCCTTAGTAAAACCTAATAAATTATTACGCGAATGCATTAAGTATGTCCAAAAACATTTTTTAAAAAAAGTATCTAGCATAACCCGTATCTGTGGCAGAGTTCGAAGAACCATAACTTTGCAATCAAATTAATTTACGTAAATCCTGGAGTACGTGTTGAGACTGGTCAACAATTTCACCTCCAATTTGGTTTTGGTGAACTTTTTGAGAGTTCCAAATCAAGACAAAAGCCAAAACAACAAAGTTACTGTTCACTGCTTGCTAGAGAGGCAGCCAGAGCCGGTAGCATAGCCACTTGTTTGATGCTCCCAACTCCCAAGTGGAGGTTTTTGCAGCAGGCTCAAGGGGTATAGTAATATTAATTGTTCTAGACAGGTCCAAATCCAATCCTAGTTTTGCGAATTTTATGTTTTTGATAAGTGATTATTAATTATATATGCGAGTATGCATTAATTTAAACAAAGATTTGTAATATATATATATATATATATATATATATATATATATATATATATATGAACTTTAAGAAAATGTTATATCATTGAATAATTTTTTATTTGTTTTGTAAATTTTTACAAAACTTATTGTTGGATTAAAAGCTCATATCGTATAAATTAAGTTTGTAAAATTTTAAATTAATCTAAAATTATTTAGTATAGTTTTTATATTTATCAAAATTAACGTAATATGTATATTTAAAATAAACAAAAATAAGAGCTATATGATCATATTGCTATTGATGTTCAATTTTTATGAAATTTGACACAAATAATTTTTATTATGGGTAATTATAATTCAATAGTTGGATCAATAAAATTATTTTATTAAAAATTATAAATGGTATAACTTTACTTAAAGTTATACCGATATAACTTGATCCCAACCATGTGTGTGTGTGTGAGAGAGAGAGTTCTGTTAATCAATGTCCTGGTTAATGATATTAGAAGATGTAAATTCTAAAATCTTTTAATAGGTTCAACACTTTAAAAACATAAAAATATACTTTTTCAAGATAAGAATTTTCCTTTTTTATTCCTTAATCAGTCCCTAAAGGCCATTTCTCTTCATAGTACTAGATTGAGAACAGCTACGGGCACAATTTGAGTACGTTGTGAAAACCCACACAATGATCTGTAATGGATCATGGGATTTGTGAGAGGAATGCATGTAAGTAATATTTTATTAATCAGTCGACAAATAATAAGGTACATATACGTTTTTCTTCTGCCATGTCTTCGGTATGAAAATTTATACTTCATGTCACATTGAATGTAATGTGTGTTTGGATTTTCATTTAAAATGTCAAAGACAGTTATTTGAGCAAAAGTTATAATATCGAAAATTTTTGCCAAAATTATGATATTCAAAAAATATAAAACTAAACAAGAAATTTTTAGATCTTCTGGAGTAATGAAAAGTAGTGATGCTATATTTTATTAATAGTTCAATATCTGAAAATTTGTACTAAAAAGCAATGAAAGTGAAAAAATATCTATAAAACTAAAATATTAAAAAAAATAAATTAGAGCATCACTGTTTGTTTTCTACAATAAATTTTTCTACATTGAACAGGAATAGAATATATATCCAATTGGACACCCTCTTCCCAGTTTTGAAATGACATTTTTAAATAAAAGCAGTTTTTCTTATTTTGAATATTTATTAATTATGGCATCCGCTTTATCCTCATCTTCCCAGTCACCTTCTATCTTCTTCACAAAACTGATATCGTAACTAGTTGATGGATAAAACTATTTCTCACATCCATATGTATAAGCGCATGATATAATTATAATAGAGACTAATTTTAACACATTCTCATTTAACCATAGACATAAGACATACACTTGGAGTAGTTGGTATATATAAGAATTAAATATATTTGTTAAGGTAATTAAAATTAAGTGGGTCTAATTCAATATGAAGCTAACATGTAAAGAAAGAGTTGTTAAAATTCTTATAGACTATTTAGACCATATATTCAAACAATGCGAAAATCTCACACTACATCAAAACTAAATTCACTAATTAATTTTAATAACCAAAATGAGAGTTTCATTAATGGTCTTTTTTTTTTTTGCATATGGAATTTTGAGAGTGTATTTAATTCAATATGATGTTTTGGGAAAAAAATCACTCAATATAATTTTTTTCAGGATAAAATCCACCTTTGACCCAATTCAAAACAATTAATCAAATCAGATTCAAAATTAGTAAGAATTTGTTTACCATTCAAAATTTGACTGTGAATTCAAATCTTCCTATAAAGTAAAAATAATACAGAATCCGTCACAGATCGAATTCTATAAACACCATATACAATTAACTTTACCCATTATCTCATATAAGTATAAATCACTTACCAAAATACTATATACAAATTATTTTTCCTTAATTTTAATCTGCATAGTTTTTTTTTTTTTTTTCAAAATAAAATAGAAAGAAAACTAAAGAAATTAAAGAAGGAAAAAGCATTAATGATGAAATGATTCAAATGACAAGGGAGTAGTGAGATAACATGGGCTTGCGTGCTGAGACTGACACAGAGGTCCCGCGTCGTTGGGTGATAAACAAGCACATTTCCCTTAACCCACTTGAACTCTAACCCCAGTTTGGAGACATTTTCAGAAAGGACAGTATGGCGTATCCCTCCCACAGTCCCCTCCCCTCCTTCTCCCATCTCACATGTTCTCTCTAACTTCACATTCACATTCACATTCACATTCGCACACAAAACCCTATTAATAACAAGCCTAGCCCACTGCTTTCTCCCATGCACTTGTCCTCTTCATTCATTCAACGCCCCAACACCCACTAACACATTATTCTCTCTTTCATGCCTCCCCTTATCTCCCTCTCCTCCTCCTCCTCCCAAAATTCATTTTAAAAAGGTAGTAACATCTTTGCTTCTTTCTCTTCTCTCTTAAAAATTTATATATATGTTAATTCCCTCCTGTGTGGCTTTTGCTCCATACCCATCATCATCTCTTTGATATGAGTTTTCAGAGATAGCCTTTGATTAGTTTTTTCAGTCTGATTCTTCTCTGACAAACCCACTTCCTATTTGCCCCCTCTCTGCTCAGATACCCCTCTAAAATTCTAAACCTTTACAACTACTACTATTACTTCTCTCTCTCTCTCTCTCTCTCTCTCTCTCTCATTTGTCTTGTAACAAATTCAGAGCACGCAACATCAATTATTTCTGACACACACACATACATAAACACTAGACTAGACTAGACTACGTGTGTGTTTTAATTGACAATGTCTAGCAGAAGATCTCGTTCGAGACAATCGGGTGTTTCCACTGAGATCACTGATGCTCAAATCACCGATCTTGTCTCAAAGTTGCAACAACTTATCCCTGAGCTTCGCGCAAGGCGCTCCGACAAGGTATATATATATATATAAATATTAAATGTTGTTGCCTTCTTAAATTCAATATGTTCAATTCCCTATCTCTCTTTCTTAATTTCTTATGTCCCTCTCATTCTCTTGATTTGGTTCTCTCTCTCTCTCTCATGCATACATTGATGATGATGATGATGATGATGATGATGATAGTATGATACACACATTTACTCGCCACACAGGCGCGCACACGCACCACTCATGACATTCACACATACATGCACATGACACGGAGAGGGACACATTATTGCACCTTTTATGTGACCTCAATTCGTTGGCTTTGGTAGATAAGTCACGCCTCCTTAAATCTCTTTACCCACAACATGAGCTTGTGGGACTCAAATTGTTCCCACTCGCCACCATTGACTAGACTGTACTACCTAGCGCTTTTAATGAAAAATACTCAACAATCAGAATTTCACTGTCCAATTTTATTGTCAGAATCTTTGCGAGATTTAATTACATGACATTATTTCTAACATTTTATATGGATGAGCCGAAATGAGGGATTTTTGTTCTTTTGATCTATATATACAACCACCATTCTTATAGTTTTGACAAATTCTGATAATAATTAATTTTAGCAACGTGGCATTATTCAATTGTGCTATAATAATATATTAATTAAATTACCAATTAATTAACATTGATTAGTGGTTTTTTATTTTCTGGGCCTCGTAGGTTTCAGCTGCTAAGGTGTTGCAGGACACTTGCAACTACATCAAGAACTTGCATAGAGAGGTTGATGATCTAAGTGACCGATTGTCAGAGCTTTTGGCCAACACAGACTCCAACAGTGCTCAAGCAGCCATTATTAGGAGCTTACTTATGTAATAGCCTAATTATAGCTAGTTAGTGCATTTATATATATATCGTGTGCATGTCCATGTCCTGATGTCTCACTTTACTATCATATGCTCGATCTCCTCTTAGTAGGGTTTGGTTTGTTTGTAGACCAAGGAAAAGGGCTATACCATGGGCTCCATGTTAGTCCTTAATTAGTTTTTATGTGACACTTTGTAGTAATTATTATGATCATCAGCTCTATAGCTGTAAATAAACGGACTTCATCTTGATGAGTTATAAACTTCTAATTAATTAGTATATCTCAAGAGTGTGTGTGTGTCTATATATATATATATATATATATATATGTATAAATTTTGCACCCTGAAGAGAGTTTTGATATTGTGATATGATCATATATAGATATTGCAATTTACATACATATAGAATTAAATCAAGTCATTTTCATATTTGGAGGCTGCAACACATGGAATTTGATCTTAGTGATCAATCTTATGAGTGAAAAGCTGCTTCTTCTTTTTTTTTTTTTTTTGTGTGTGGACCCGTTAAAAGGGTCAAGCCTCGAAGTTGACAGTGCCTCTTACATGTGACATTACCCCACACCATTTTCGGTTATTTGTTCTGGCCAACCCGTGATATTAATGTTGGCATTTGGACCACAATATATAAAATAACTAACTCATGATCGTCCAGCCATGGCCTTAATTTGCCAGCGTACAGTTGTATATATATCCAATCCATATATATATGTACCATATGTATGAGGAAAAATACAAGTTTCATGTATTGTTCCCAAATACAGAATAAAAGAAAAGTGTGTTATGAAAGATATAGTTATGTTTGTTAGAGTACAAAAACCATTCATGTGTGGGGGAACATAATTGGGGCTGGGGCCACTGTCCCCCAAAATTTATAAAAAACTTATATATAAAATCTAAATTTATATATAATTAGTTTAATTACTCTGCATATTCCTGTAATTAAACTCAATTTTCAATCAAGCCCTACAGCTTAACAGTTTTTAATTAGGTTCTATATTATATAAAATTTTTCAGTTAGTCCTACAAGTAATAATCATTATAAAAAATAGAATATTCCTAATATATTTTATCTTTATATAGTACAAAAATGGAATATTCTATAATATACTAGGAATATTCTATTTTTTTTATAATGGTTATTACTCGTATATGAACTCAATTGAAAAGTTTTATATAATATAGGAACCCAATTAAAAACTTTTAAAATTAGGGATGATTAAAATTGAGTGAAATTATAGAGACCTAGAGTAATTAAACCTATATAATTTTATTTGATAAATATGTTAAGTTTAAATATGTATTTTATATGAATGATATTGCTTTATCTAAATGGGTTTTTATAACTTAAAAGTCTATTAGCTTACTTTTTTAATTAAAGAAATAAAAACAAAACGGATTATATCGCAATTGAGCATCATTTTATAGTGTAAATATGTTTGTTTGCAATGGACAAATAACTATAAGAGTTGAATAGCAAGTTCAATAATTAAAAAAAAAACACTCTAAGCTATGCTTTGATTTCTTAGGACACTTATATAATTTTTGACATTGTTAGATCTATATTTGGGAATACAATTTTTATGATAAAAGTTATATTAAAATAATTTTATATGTTTGGATAAAAAGTTTAAGTGATTAATAAGTAAAAAATAATCTACTTTTAAGTGTACAAGCGTATTTTTAAAACTTTTGATCATAAATAAAAAACAAATTATTTTAGAATTTTTTTTGAAATAACCATAGATATCAAATATTACAAAATATATATAACATTATCTCATATTTTTTAGTAATGTATTATAAAAATATTTTTTATATAATCAAAATCAATCACACTATTTTTAAAGTTGACTTTCAAATAATCAATAAAAAAAATCAATTGTATGTAAACTTGATTATTAAAATAACTTAATCTCACAACTAATTTAAATATATATTAGCATTGTCGTGTTAATTATTTATTTTAAAGTTTATATATATAATATACTGTTAGCTTTACTTTAATTACTGTTTTCATCAAATTTACATAATAAGCATTTTGGCCCCCCCTAAATTTTCCCCCAAGCCATTGTCTCCCCATCATTTTAAGTTTTTAGGAGGTATAGTTTTATAATATGGTATTAGAGTTATCATAAGAATAAATAGTTCACACTTAAAGTCAAAATAGGAACTTATGTAAAGGGCGTGTTAGACTATAACAACCATTTATGTGCCTTTACAATCAGTTTAAATTTTTGAAAGATGTGGTTTCATGACATTGTTAACTATTAGATGAATAAGGTCTCGTTTGGGTAAACAAATTATTTAAGTACTTATAGAAAAATAATTTGTGAATAAGTTATTTTATATTCAAAATATCTAATAATAAAAGTACTTGTTTTTAGTATTTTAGAAAGCGTTCTTAAGAAACTAGATATTTTAACTTCTTAAAAAGCACTAAGAATAATTTTTAGAGAAGTGATAAGATGTTTAGCCAAATAAGACAAAAAGTAAAAGTATAACTTTTTACTTTTAGAAAGTTAAAAAACCATAAGTTGTATTATCCAAACAGAAGTGATCAACACTATTTTATTTCACTCAACAACTATATATTATTCTTGTATCATGTTATAATAATTAAAAATTCCATTGTTTTTATTTGGGTCATGTAGCTAAGCTCATTTTTATTCCTATTGAGTGCGGTAAATGGAGTATCTCTTCTTCCCCTAAGCTAATTCAACAGCTCGATCTACGTGGTTAGTGTTGGACTTTAAGCTTCTATTTTAGCTGATTCTGTAGTCAATCTTATCTCGCAGAAAGGTGAAAACAAATGCCACGACCCCACACACCTGCAGGCACCATTCCCGTCCAATGTGTGGTGGGGAAATGTTGTTTCAAGTGGTCTCCCGTCTCCAAAAACAGAAAAATCTAATTCCTTAGTCCAAATTTATTATAGGGCTAGACATATAGGCAATGAGAAATTCAGTGTCATTCAAGATCATGGATAAAATCATTTGAATTCTGCGTTGGGTGAATTTTGGAGCTTTCTCATGAATCTCTGTTGTTACCGTATAATGTGTCTCAAACTCTCAGGTCCAACCATTTCAATGCATTGTTGTTGAAGGCATATATATATATATATATATATATATATATAGAGAGAGAGAGAGAGAGCATGTTATATATATATGAGAGAATGAGTAAGGAAGAATCACACTCACATATAGAAACTCATCATCTACCCAAGCTAACCTTCCACTCCAACCTTTTAAAACTTTGTCTTAAAAAATTCCTGTCCAAGATGCCTGTACAAAAACCCTTTCGTCTAAACTAGAGAATCTTATAGAATATTCCTATATTTCAAAAGACGTTAGATAGAAAGTGTATTCGTCACTTTAAGCTCTTATAATGTTTTTAGGAGAAACAAAAGAAATTTTAAGTGGTCCATTAAAAAGTTTGTCTCTACTCCTCATCCTCCAATGATGAAGGAGTATATTCAAACTACGAAGCTTGAACATTGTGCTTTGTATGCAACCAGTGTAGAATAGTATGTTGACCCTGAAATTAATCCTGATCAAGTTATGACAAAAAGAAGGATAATGTTAGCCTCCACTTTGGAGCCATAAGACTAGTACTGTCACTCCATGGCAGGAAAGGTCTTCCAGTCACGACTAGAGTCACTATGATCGACTCCACTTTTAAGAATTATGAACATGCTGTTATTGGAACTGTTTTGATGACACTTAATGCTGGAAGTGTTGTTTTAATTATGTTCCCAAACTTTAATGTTCATTTGCAAGACCCAACTCTTCCCACGAGATTCAAAGTTCAGTTCAATTGTTGGAGCCCTCAGGATGAACTAGCTCTCTTTGCATCTCTCATGCACTAACTCATCTCCAACTCCAAAATCATTGCTTTGATATGCTTGTTGAGAAAGGATTTCAAAACAACGCTCTCATGGTGGTCACCAACACTCAGAAGAAGGTGTCCTTTCTATCATCCAGATTCCAAAACGGATTTCAAGAAAAGACCTCTTGAAGCTTATGCAGCTTGAATGAATAAGCAACTATGAAAACTTCAAGCAAATAGCGTCTCACTATTGCTCCTGATGCAACTTCAGGAAAGCTGATGGAACCTCAAAACTATTTTCAAAGACCTAGACGCTAATGAAGGACCCTTAGGAAAAGGCCATCCAGTTTTCCACACCATGATGATTACTCTTGGAAAAGCTAGAAAGAAAATTCCTATTTATGCTTCGAGGAAATGGAGATGTTATTTTCTCAGACACCATAAATGGACATTTCATGTGGGATCTTCAGGATCAAGACAATGTCATCCTGATTGTGGATGTGAAAATGAAGATGAAGAAGAAGATGAAAAGGATGCACTGCGACGGAGAAGGCGTCAAAGGTGTAAACCTCCCATTCCTCCGCAAAGAAAATCATATCCAAAAAATGGTCCATGGGTTGGCATAGGAAAAAGCCAGAACCTTTTCCCATCTATGAAGAGACCTTTAGAATCCTTAGAAAAAAAGGATATCCTCTTCCTCAGAAGATCCTAATCTAATTTCCTGGCCACCAGGACCAAATGCACCAAATTCCTTTTCTTAGAAGACGGGAAGTCCCATTACTCTTCAACTAGCAGAAATTTCATGCATGATGTTCACTTCATCCTCAGCCACCTATGAGTCCAAATTTCCAACTTTGGAAAGGAAGACGAACCTTACCACCAAAGTCTCAATAAAGCCATTTGTTCAACCTACTAAGGTGCAACCCGATGGGTAGTACAAGCCACTATCTCAAGCTAAAGAAGTACTAAATTAGTAGACTGAAAACTCCTTAGCTCAGAATCGAATCCTGCAAAGAATTGATTAGAGATTTGCTAAAATATTGCAGACTGTAGAGGCCGAGCTAGGACACTATAGAAAAGCTCCAGAGGTATTACAAAGACACAAAAGCCAAGATTGAGGTTTTGGAGCTAGAAATTCAAGCTCGCTACAAGGAATCTTCATGATCCAGCTTTTGACAGAAGAGAAAGAAAGTTACAAAGACTTTGACAACAAGTCGAGGAATTGTATGAATACACAAAACTCTCAGAAAAGCCTAAGATAGATAAACACTTTGCACCACCACCCAAGATGTTCTCCACCATATTTACCACTTACCAAGTCATACAAGCCTCCATTGCTCCTACCAAAAAGTTTTGTCTAAAGATCCACCATTCTAAGGGAAAGAAAAGTCCACCTTTAGAAAGTCAAAAAAGAAAAGAAACTGAAAGCCACCACAGCCTCCTCAAAACAACCTTATGAAGAACCCGAACCTTCACGCCATCACCCAAGAAAAAACAAATAGAAAACCTTGAATCCTGAATTAAAAACTCTTCCTTTGGCCCAAGTCATGATGGTGTCTCAACAGTTTTCCTTTCAAAGAAGAAGAAAGTAGCCGGAATAATAGTGACGATGAATATGCTGATGTCACTAAAATATTAATAGCCACTGAAATAAAAATTGAGACAGACTAACCATCATCATCCTCATCCCTCCATCCTCAAGAAGTAAACACCCCTTATCCATGAGGAATACCACTTTTTACTCTTAATGACATGTCTCTAGTCTTATGGAGAAAAATGCTTTTAGACTTCAAAGCATGGATGGATGCAAAAATGTTTGCCAAGGATGTAGACCTTTATAGGGTTATCAAAGAATTTTGGGCTCATTCTATAGGCATATTGAAATAATGGTATGCCAGCCTTGGTCCAGTGCGACAAGATGAGCTTCATCAGATAAGCAATGTTGAATCATCATTACTATTATCCACTAAGAATTCTTAAGAGACCAAGCTCTTGCTACAAAGGAGTCCAAAAGAATTTTATGAGATAAAATGTTGTTCACTAAGAAGGTGATGTTGAATGCCATTTCAAAAGAATGGCTCAAAGATTTTACATGAATGAATACAATGATCCAAGTTTGAAAGTTACTTATGTTAATTCCATTCCTGAAGAACGTCATGAAGAAATGGATAGGATGACTAATATCCTTCAGAAGGATATTGCAGCATGACTCTTGGCGAGATTCATCAAACATGCCTTGTTGCTCTAGACAAAATTTGCAGCCAACAAATTTTCTTTGAAAATATGTTCAAAGATAGAGCCAAGTATACAAAGGCCTTCAAAAAGAACCATATGAAGATCAAATCAAGGAGAAAGCATGCAATTGTCACTACAAGTCCTCCCAAGAAGAAAAAGAAGTTCATAGACAAAAAAAGAAGGAAGAAAAAGGTCAAGTTTTTTAAAAGAAAACCTTTTCATGCAAAAAACGTAAACGATGCTTTATCTGGAAAGAAAGGGTATTTTTCAAAAAATTGTCCAAACAAAAAGAGAAGGCAACCAAACTTGTTCAATACCTTAGACTCGATGATAGTGAAGATATTGAGTCTTGATATGATGACAGGAATAGAGAGATGAAAATACCATCTTTGGGCTTGAATTGACAGACTCAACTCAAAATAAGAAGGATTAGATCCTTCAAGAGGAACATTTCCTTTTCATGATGAATAAAATAGTAGAATGGACAGGAGCCCTTTGCCAGGCATGATGCCCAACAGATCAATCGAAGCTGAAAAAATTTCAGAATTAGAAATTGATTTTTTTGGTCCTATTCCACCTTTGGCCAATATTGAGATACACATTCTTCCATCCAAGTATGATGTCCCCATCAAAGTCATAGCTTATATGGATACAAATGTACAATGAACACTGATGAATCCTCCAAGTCCTTCCATCTTCAGCTTGGGAAAGCAAAACCTTTCTTAAGGCGGACAAAAAGGTTTTCAAAACCAACCTGATCACCAAAAATAAAATTGGCCTAAAGTTTTTCCCAGATTGTATTATCTGGACTAAGGTGATAGGTACTGATCTACCAAAAAAGACATTGTAATCGAGATGGATGTATACTATATGAATCGACAACTCAGGATACCTGCAAAGGCCTCAAGTTCAAGAGAAATTTCAAGCCATACTCAAGGAGTAGAAATTTTTGCTCTTACTACGCACCTTCAGAATTCTCAGAAATTCGAGAGAGTGTTTAAACTGAGTGCGCAGTCATGATCTTTTCTCTATCCACACCCTTTTGGAAAAATGAAGATTTCTTTATTAAGTTACCTTTCAAGCTTAATAAGATATCAATCCAATCAAAGTAATTCATCCTGGAATGTCTCTCTGATAGGCCGCAGCGTTGAAGAATGCCAACAACTATTGAAATAAGGCCTTATTGAACCAACAAAATCTGATTGGGCTTGCCAAGCCTTTTATGTCAATAAAAGATATGAATAGGTTCAAAGGGAAAAGAGACTGGCGATTGATTACAGGCCTCTTAATAATTTTCTTAAAGATAATAAGTTCCTTTACCAAAAATTCACTCACTTTATCTATACATAAAAAATGCCTATCTCTTCTCAAAATTTGACCTTAATTTTGGTTTGGTAATTAGGCCTAAGCCCAAAAGATCGGCCCAAAACAACTTTCTGTATACCTAATGCCCATTTCTAATGGACCGTCCTAACTTTTGGACTCAAAGTCGCACCCTTTATCTTCCAAAAAGCCATGACCGAATTTTTGAACCCATCCTAAACAGTGCTCTTGTCTACATTGACAATATTCTCTTATTTTCTCCAGATGAAGCAAGTCATAGAAAGCTTTTGGAAAAATTCCATCAAATCTGTGACCAATATAGTGTAATGTTATCTGCTAGGAAGTCTCAGATTGGCACTAAAGAAGTTAACTTTCTAGGAATGCATTTTTCAAAAGGAAAATATGTGCCTTAACCACACATTGAAGAACTCCCAAAATTTCCTGATGAAAAAATGACCACAAAACAAATCCAACAATTCCTAGGAATCCTGAACTACATCAAGACTTCATTCCTCACATTTCGAAGTACACCACTAAGCTTTCAAAGTTACTAAAGAAGAATCCCCCCATGGGGACCAAAACAAATGAAGCTGAAAATTTCTGAAGAAGCAGCTCAAAATCCCATCTCTCAAAATTCCTAGAAAAGGAAAAAGAATACTGTAGACAGATGCTAGTGATAAATCCTGGAGCAAGTTTTAATTGAAGAAATTACAGGCTAGAAGCTTTCTAGCCATGCTAGTGGACAGTTCAAATCAGCAGAACTCCACCATCATACCACTTACAAAGAGACCTTGGCATTAAGTATAGAATTCAAAAATTTTATTTCCATCTAAGAGGACATCATTTTGAGGTTCAACTTGAGAACTCATTTTTCCCAAAAATTCTTGAATTCAAAAACAAAATTCCTCCAAACCCATAAATCCTCAGGTTAAAAGAATGGTTTTCTAGATATGACTTTTTGTTAAACACATTAAGGGAAACCAAAACCTTATCATTGATTATTGCCAGACCAAACCAGTCCAAACCTATCACCATCTTCACTTCCACCCATTTCTATCCATTAATTTTCATGAACAAAACAACCCAGTTCATCCACCATTCCACCAAATCCCTTGTATGAATACCCACCTAAGATACCAACTGGCGGCATTCTCACTTCCAATTTCCTAAAAGAATTTGCTACCTCATATATGTTCCATTACCTAGCCACTTCTTTCTAACAAAACCAGATTCCACCTAAACCAACATGGTTTAATCCTACTGCACCGATATTTAAATATTTTTGGGATTCTTATGGGAAAACCATTTCTTGAATCAGATATGTGGTATTTATGGTGCATCTCAATGCTCTATTCATACCCCATTATCTTTCTTACTACAAGGATGTATGAGTTCTTTAAAACAACAAGAAACAAGCATTCATTGTTATGAAGAACTCTACAATGCTTTGCTCCCATCAAATGGTGGACTATAGAACTTCGGTAAAGAGTTGAATAATTGGAATATCTGAGAATGCAGGAAGATATAGCGAATAGCCTTGTATCAGTCTATATTGTCCACAGGCCATATTTTCATAATCCAACAATAGGATTATTTTGGACTCAAAATCAGGCCAAACATATGGAACATTTTCCAGTCTTAAACTTTCACGCACGATGAAAGATTTCTTGTAAAAAGAAGAACCGTGATCCATATCCATAAAATTAATGGTCTTGATGTCAATATGCTAGTTGTTCAGTCTACCTATGCCAAGCTCAAGCCTCAGATATTATTTGTCTTCCAGAATCATAAATGGATTATAATTACACTATACTGGAATAAGGCCAACGGCAGACAACACCTTAAGAACCCAGCCAAGTGGTTGTAGCAATTATGCAAGCATAATAATGCAAGATTATGAAGAAAATCCAAAGATAGACATGGACCAAATGCTGACAACATGGAGATAAGGCTGTATGAGAAAAAGCAAACAAAGGAAGAAGACCGTATATGAACCTCTCACCAAGCCATGAACCTTCTTCAAGAAGAGCTAAAGAGGTTACACGTTATTATAATAATAAATGGAGAAAATCAAGTCATAAAACATGTTATGTGTAGTGTCAGATCGTAGCAATGAGTCATGTCCTTAGAGGCAATAAGTGTGCTACTATTCTTGTCCTATATATTGTGTTGCTATTATCTAGTCAAAATAGTTTGAAGGTTACTATTAGCATAGGGCACGAAGAAAGTTAGAAAATAGTTTGCATGTCTAGTTACTATTATTGTCTTACATGTTTCTATTAGTGTTTGAGTAAGGATAGTTTGAAAGTTTCTAGTACTTACTTTGCCATAAGAAAGCAACCACATAGCATAATAGTCATTATGAGTCATGACCCTATGTTGCACCTGTCTATATTGTCACATTGTCATGAAGGTAGTGAGTTGGAACTTTGTGACTCAAGCTTATGTAAGATAGTAGCAACTGAAGTGTTAAGCAATAGCCTTCCTTGTCTATAGAAGGGAAGCTCCGTCATCTTGTAAGATCATCGAAAGCTTACAATAAAAATTTTCCTTGTGTGTTATAAATCCAATATGTCTTTTTAAACACTTTTCTTCTTCCTAAAAGTTTAATCTCATATATACAATATGTTGCTCTTATAAAAGGAAAATGGAGAATAACAAAGCATATGAGATATAGAGTATGCTTTACACTTGCCTCTACATGAGGATCCTGTGTATTAGAAATATATCCGATTAAAGATCCATTGCTACCATCTCTATTATTTTAGATATATGGTTCTTATGACTAACTAGGTCTTGAAAGTAGGCTTAAATGGTGTTGCCAAAAACTCGCTTTGCCAAAGTAAGAACTATATGTCTAAGATGGTAGAGCTCCAAAACAAGTAATATATAGTTGGATCTGTTTACTAGGAGTAAGTCTTGACATACTTACTCAATCTAATAACTTTTTTTGGGCATATTGAAATTGCATAAATCTAACTGTTGAATTTAAAGTTCCTACCAAATAAATCAAGTATATAAAGTTTCATACAATTTAAAAATGAGTTGGTAGTTCATCATTTTATTTTATTTTGACAAATAACATGTTTTTAAAAATAAGTAACTATTGATAGATTACATGGCTATTGTTGTCCAATTTTTTTAAAATTTGGCATGCATAATCATCAATGTAATATAACTTAAATCAATGGTTGGATTGATTAAATTCAATAATGTGGGTGAAGAGTTATAGAAATTAGTAAGTGTGCATGACTTACTCCTGGAGTAAACAAATTAAATCCTCCCTCATATATATATATATATACCAAATAATAGATTATGATGCTCATTTCCCTATTTGATAGATATGATTGAACTTTTAATTAACATTGGTGCTGAAAAGGTATGACAAGGATGGCAAGAAAATCAAGATGATTGTAATTTAACTTGAAGCAAATGATGTTAAATTGGAAGTTATTTTATTTTATCAATTTGTTGATGAAGTTCATAACTTCATTGCAAATAATGAAGGAAACATGCCGATGGTTATAGTGCAAGTTTACAAAGGTGTAGGCATTCAAGGGGAAAATAGTCCTCCAAAAGGTAATGTTCGAAAACAAATTGTTGTTTGAACCTAATTTCCAGAGGTTGTCAACTCAAAGCCAGACTTCCTCCTCTTACTAGTGAAACTGCTAATTATTGTCTGTGCTAAGTGTGTGAAAACCAAAAGAAAAAAAAAAGAAGTGAGGACAGTCATGCACCTTAAATGGTATAGACCACTTTAGCCTCCTCACTTCTCTTTTTCTTTATTTTCTTTCCTCTCCTTCCTACTCCGTAACATCCCATATCTTCTTCCTCTTCATTTCCTTCTCTCTTTTCTTCCATTCTCATTTTTCTTCTTCACTTTCTTAGCTCTCATCTTCATCAATCATCACCACCACCTTCATCATCATCATCTTCTCTTCATCTTCATTATCATAAGCCGTGCTCTCCTTCTCTAACTCATGATTTCTCTCTCTAAGTAGAGGAACCGATTAGAATGGTGAGTTTTTTTTATCATTCTCTATCTCTATGTACTTATCCTCCTACAGTAGTGGGTAAGTGACAATCTTGCTTTATTTATCTTATTGAGGTCTTTGTATAGCCATTCATTGTAGATTGGGATTTTTAGGACCCTAAATGTATAAATTTGGGGTTTTCTAGTATGTGGGTCTAATTAGTGTAAATTAATAACATTATTAGCTCGCTTATATTGTGTTTATTTTGTTCCTAAAGTTATAGACCATTTAAGTATAATTGTTGGATTTGTGGCACTTGGGAGTTGGTCTTCGATTTTTTGAACCAGTTTGTGATTAGACATTATGTCTATAATTATTTTTATTCATGATAAATTAGTTCTAAATATATTTTAGACTTTCAGAAACTGAAAAATAATTATTTGGTTGTGTTATGTAATTTTAAAGAAATTACATCCTTTATGTTAGCTTATATTTTATAAAAGAAATTGACATATGAAACGATACGATACGATATTGATTCTAGAAAATTATTTTATCTCTATTATGGACTTGAGGAAAGGATTTGAAAAGTTGTGGTTATAGCCATTTGTGGAGTTATTGAAAATAGATTTGATATGATATGTAAAATCTTTATCATATAGTTTGAGGAAAATCTCTGACATGATTTTAGCTAATGACAGTAGGCATTAACCTTGGTGCACCTTGACTATATTTGATTAGGAACACACAGTGAACCTATTCTATGACTACTCGCATAGGTATGACCATTCTATGTTAGGATCATATGAAAGGAATGGTCGTTTGAGTGTGAATTCTTTTTTATTAATTTGACGATTCCATGTTATTTTATATGAAGCTATTATTTCAAAAGTCTCTTGTAAATAATTAAAAGAATTTGTTGAATTTATATGAACTATGAAGTTATTACTATTTTATTTATGGATTATTTATTGTCTCATGTGGGTTATAAATATTGTCTTCACTAAATTGCAAAACTCACTTCATTTTCCCCTCTCTTCCAATATAGGTGCAACTTCAGTTCCAATCTTATGGCTCCTCAATAGCCGACTCTTGAGTTGATAAACCTTCTTGAGAAGACCTATTTTGCATATCAAAACCTAATTTTCTTTTTAAGTATTGCTTAGTTAAACTGTCCATAATGCTCTATATGTCAAGGGTAGGTCCTCAGATTAGCTTTATATTTACACTTATGTATGTGAAGTTAAGAATAGGTACATATTGTCATGACCCGCCTAGAGACGTGACCCATGTAAGAATTTGGATCCAGAAGCCTTTGATAATATGACTCGCTAATATGCATAAATAAATCTAATATATTCAAAATATCTCAAGCTTAATTAAATTCCATAATTCTGAAAATGTTTCCAATCATAAATCCTGAACATAAAACTGCGTAAAGTCCATAATCTGGACCAAAGCCAAACATAATTAGATAAATGACTGAAATTCTGAAAATAGTCAAAATAATAAAATCCATGTCCGGATCTGCCTACACAATTATTGGAGTATTACTATACTAACATAACCAACAGTAAGCTCTACTTCGTAGCAAAACTCACCAAAAGAAGTTGCAACACTATTGAGGAGGATCCTATGGTACACAAACCTGTAGCTATATCTAGAGGAGGAAAAGAGAGAGGTGGGTTCATCAAGACTCATTGAGTGAGCCTCCACTCATAACCCACATAGGACAACAACAAATATACATAACATATACATACGACTGATGTAAAACATTTTATATATAATCACATATAACTACCTGAAAACAATAATTCAATAAATCCATGGTAATAACTAGTAAAGAAATAGGAGATGCTCTGACATAAATATTCAGCTGAATAACTAAACTTGAGCTAATGGCTAATCTGATGGGCACCTAATTAGGTCCCATAAATGGACACTACACTGGTTTCCTTACTGTGATTGAGCTAGTCTTCTAGCGGACCACTTGGTACCAAGGTTAATGATCAATCATGCAACCGTTAACTCGCGTCTATTTTTTTCACTAATTACTATCAAAATAACTTGCAACAAAATTCATTACTCTTACTATTCATACCATACTGGGTTCATGAAATTTTCTGACTAATAAAGTAACTATATCTAAATCATACATACCGCAACTATGGTCCTATGAGTTTTTCAAAATAATTAATTTTCACGATAACTATAAAAAATAATAATAATAATATTTCTAAAATTGGCATAATTCATAACATCATAGTTTCTTGGCATAAATCATTCTAAAATTTCATAAATAATTATAGAATATGAGAAAATAACAATAATGACCAAAAGTATAATCATGAGCTTAAATCCACTCATTGTTGGTACCGAGTGTGTTTTCACTAACAACTTAACTTAAGAACTGGAATGACACTGGTAACTACCAAACAATATAATGAAGATATAAACAATTTGAATTTATCACACAAACTAAGTTTGGTATAGTAGGAAGAAAAATGTTGAAGAAAACTATGCCAAACAGTATTTAATTAAGACTAGATAAAAAGAGAAATGAAGACTAAATTCCATGAAGATCACTTACTGAAAGATATTAATTGAAGAAAATTTAGTGAAATCACATTTATCTCTCCAAGAAAAATTCCTTCAGCTGAGAGATTTAGAAAAATATTTGGGAATATTATGATGTGCCTAAAATATACTAGGAGTATAAAATACCCCACGTGCACTGTTCCACATTTGCTTCTCTTAGTGTCACACTGAAGCTACTCTCCTCCTACAATTGCTACTATATATATATATATATACACACACACACACATAAAACCTATTCCATGTTTGTTACAATGGTAATAATAATATATATTAACTAATGCATGCAACACTACTAACTATAATGCATATTGTAACTATAATGCATGCAGCACTACTAACTAAAATGCATATTCTAACTATAATGCATTAGCACTACTACTATAATGCATATACTAACTATAATGCATGCAGCACTACTAACTAAAATACATATTCTAACTATAATGCATTAGCACTACTAACTATAATACATATACTAACTAACACGGTTTGCATTATATAATAATAATAACAATAATGATGATGATGATGATGATGATGATGATGATGATGATGATAACTCATACACCACTAAATTTCATATTTGGGATATCACATATATAGATTATATTTGGTAAACTTAATTTAGAATTATATTTTGAACTATATTCCTAGTTATGGTTGAACATATACTCTATGGTTATGAAATTACATTTGAAACTAGTTTGAAAACTAATTTGACTTCATGTTTGATTTTGGGATTGGGTTTGATTTAAATTACATAATAGAACTTGAATTGAAATTCATATGCTAAGATGATTTTATGAATTATGTTGAGTTGGTTGTTTTATTGCTGGGCGCATTATAAGAATGCTTGAAACCCGATTCTGAATTTTATCTTTATTTTCATACAGGTTGTATTTCTAAATTTGGGAATGTAGAAAGAGAGGAAACTCTGCCCATTTTCTATGAAAGCTTGCATGTTAAGGCTTACAAGGGAACGTGTTCCCCACGCGATCATGGCCCAAGTTGGGTCGTGACAAAGTGATGGTCCAACATATTCATTGGAGCATGACTTCCTCACTGCAATGCCTAGAAAGTTAATTGATTATCTTAAAGATCATAATGAGGATGAGTTCTTTGTTGTCCATGGCACTATTTTCATTACAAATAATAGTTCCGATTGGTGGTACATTGCAGGTAACTATAACAAAGCTTTAAAACCAGATTCAAGAATGCATTATTGTAAGTGGTGCTTTTGCCATGTTATCAATGTGTCTCCAAGGTATAGGATTAAGTCACATGGCAATGATGAATTCGGACGTTATGATAGTCTAGAGACTATACTAGAAATAGCTAGAAAGTCACGTTCAATAGAGTAAGTTGTGCAAGTAATATAACTGAAATAATTTTTAGGGTTAAATGCATTTTACCTCTTGAATTTTTGGTCTATGCAATTTAAACCCCAAATTTTCAAAACATGCATTACAACGCCCTGAACTTTTCAAATTGTGTAAAAACCCTTACTTTTCAAACGTGCATTATGACATCTAACTTTTCATATTGTGCAAAAAATTCCCAAAAAATTTAAGTCACAACAAGGTGTCGGGTTATATTCAATAAAAATCAGGGGTTTAATTGCACATAGTATTCACGAATAATGTGTGGAGTTGCACAAATTAAAAACATCAAGAGGGGTTAAGTGCATATAAATTTTACCTTTATTAGTTGCCAAAATTATACTGAGTGGTGTTTTACACAATTTGGAAAGTTCAAAGTGTCGCAATGCACATGTTGAAAAATTAGTGTGTAAATTTCATATGACCTAAAATTCAAGGGGGTAAAATGCATTTATCCTCCTATTTTATATCCCCTTATTTATTTTAAATTATTATTTTGTGTATGTGTAAAATAATCATTTGTTTGTAAATAAATTGATATCAGTTTAAAAATAAATCCACTTTTGCACAGGATTAAGGGTAGCGTGAACTACATAATAAATCCTTAAAATTTGTACGACCCTTGAGGATGGCTGAATCATACATCAATGTCACAAATAATTGCGTGAATTAAAAATATTTGGTTTTTGTTTTGTTTGTTTTGTTACCCCAAGAGTATCAGGTATTCCTTTGAATTCAAGGTTATGATTTAATCATGAATGTTTGAAATATTAATAAATTTAGTCTTTTGAACACGTGATAAATTTTTAGTCATAAATTATATAAAAGGTACCGTACCCATATATAAATTTTATAGGATACGGAGAAATCCCCAAAATATCTTTTTAATTTGGGTAAATTACATTCACCTCCCCGTTTATGGAAATGCAACTCACACCCCCTCTATTTGTCCACCTAATACTCACACCCCTCTGCTTGTCAAATTTTAAGTATTTATATTACATTTTCACTCTCCATTACAAACGATAATAAACTTAAACGAATGATATTTTTGTGATATTAAATTTTTAATTAATAAAATTATAAAAATATCATAAACTTAATAGAGTGGGTACATGTATTTTTTATAGGACTAAACTTAGGAGAAGTGAGTGTAATTTACCCTTTTAATTTTCATAGGGCTTTTTTTTTTCAAATCCTAAATCCCTTTGGATTTTGACTAAACCATGTAAAGAACACTAAATTGATAGTTTTAAAATTTTCATAGGACTTTTTTTTTTTTTCAAATCCTAAATCCCTTTGGATTTTGACTAAATCACGCAAAGAACACTAAATTGAAACAAGGAAACTCATTCACAGTGATAAGCAAGACAAAAATATAAGAAAAGCTAGAAAACTAAATCAAATTATGATATTTTATCCTAAACGAATGACAAATCGGGGGCCCCAAAGAAAATCAAAATAAACATAAAAAGGGTTAAGAAAACGAGTTACAGCACCCGCTTGGTTTGACCCAAAGTTAGAAATTGAAAAGAAAAGGCGTACATACCACGGCCATGGCCGAAGAGGTGGCGCCAGCGCCGTTGAGGGAAGGGAAACTCCTACGATTTGAGGTGGTGGTCCGCCTACGATTGGTGGGCGATGTGAATGTCGACATCGACTTCAACGTCGAAGTCAACATCGGAGTCTACGCAGAAGGTGTTTTATTGTGCATGAAGGGCCGTGACGATGGCTATCGGCTGTTGTTAAAGGTGATGGTGGTGGCTATGTTTTCACAAGAGGTGATGAGTGTGATCGGTGATAATTGATGAAGGGGATGATGATTGTGGGTGGAAGGTGATGGTGGTTGCAGCTAGCGTGATTACGTTTGGAGGATGGTGGTGGTGTTGGCAGAGGTGTTAGATGGTGAGGATGAAAGGTGATGACAGGTTAGTGATTTGGGCTAGGATGGTTAGACAGACTTTTTTTTTTTTTCTTTTTTTTTTTTTTTGCAATTATACACAGAAATAATATTCGGGTAAAATATAGCGTTCACAAAGATACACTTTATTTATCAAACTCTTAACTTGGTTTTACAACGAGAATAATGCCTTATTTATAAACCCAACTAACTAATTGGCAAACTAACTAAGTACGGGTAATTAACTAGCTAGGGGCATAACAATACCCTCCCCTTTAAAATCAATCTTGCTGAGAAAATGAAACAAAATACTCCTAATTATAATTTATCAATATTCCTAACAAACCTTTTTTTTTTTGAACAAAATTTTAATAAGCACAAAAATAGTTTTTTAACACCTTTACTTTTTGAACTAGGGCGGGGCCCATTAACAGAAGACACAGCCCTAACAAATTAGATCAGTCTAAAGGTGGCATTAGATCAGCCTAACACATTGCAATGAGAGAATCACTTTTCGTAATTATTTTCGTAAGACAAAACCGAGACATGTGCACTTCAAGCAATAGGACCCTGGATTTACTTTCGCAATCGCAGGCCAAGCCCAAGTCACTTCATGTTGGATTTTGGGTTGTGGACTATATTTTTGGCAACGGGATCCTAGCAGATTTTTTTTAAGGATTTGAAAAAGAGGTCCAGTGAAAATAAAAAACTTATTTTTAATCCACACAATAATCTAGGACATTGATGTATGATCCAGCCATCATCAAGGGTCCTTACAAATTGTAAGGATTTATTGTGTAATTCATATTACCCTTAATCCTATGCAAAAGTGGATTTGTCCTCTTGACAAATTTTCTTTTCTTTAATTAATTAAAACTAATCCAACCCATGGACATTTTCTACAAGAACGAATGTCTTTTGAGTCTCATTATACCAAAAGAATATGTTCCGCATGCCACATACCTATCAAACAAATATTATAGAGCTTGTTTGGAAGTGTTTTGTTCTTAAATTTTTTAACTTTTTACAAAATAAGTTTAAGTTCAATTTTTAAAAACAAAAAAAATAAAAAAAAAAAACCTGTTGGCAATTTAACTTCAAAAACACTTTTAGAATGGTGAAAAGGAAAACCTTTAGATAATTTTTTACAAAAATAACTTTTAAAACTAATAAAATAAAAATATGTTTGGCAAATTATATTACTACAAATGTCAAATTTTAACTATAAAATATAAAATATATATTTATAGCCAAAACATTCTATAAATATATATTTATATATATACACATATATATACAAAAGTAACTTAAAGAACATTACCCAGTTTTGGCTTTTCAAACAAATATCCCTCTTTTTTTAATTTTTGAATATTGGGCTTTTAATGTGGACAAACTAAAACATGTTAGCAAGACTAGCCCAAACTCTTATTAATACAAGCTAAATGGTAAATTAAAAAAAAAGAATCGTAAAAATGGGAACATTCTTGTAACTTGGTTCTAACATGGTCTTGACCTTTTTTTTTTTAATCTAAAAACGAGACTCAAAAGTTGGGATGTCCATAGAGAGAGGTGTTGTGACTATGATGGAAGAAGGAAACCATGGAAGGGAAGAAAAGGCTGCGGTGGTAGAGAGAGGAAGGATGAAGGAGCTCCTCTTACGCGGCGTGAATCGACTTGCCACGGCCAGTGAAAAGTGGCGATGATGGATATGAATATGAAGAAGGAGGGAAGGCATCAATGGTGGAGAGGGGAAAGGTGGTGATGATGGATAAGAGATATGGATGAGGCTGGGTTTTGATGGTGGCTGGTGATTCAAGTCTGGTGATGATGGCTAGCGGTGGTGGACACATTGAGGCTCCTAACATGGTTATCGTGAAGGAAACCACTATCCCTTTCCTGTATTTCTCACATTTTTTGTTTTATTTGCTTTTGGATATGAATATGGAGTTTGGGACTCTTTATTGTATTTCATGAAGCTCACAGGTGGCGGGTCACTCACCAGAAATGGGGTGAGAAAGAAAGCGTGAATGGATGGTGTAAATGAAAGTGACTGGCATGAAGGAACTAAAAAGAAATCCAACAAAAGAAAAAAGAGAGAAACGGAGGATTGAAGAATGGCAAAAACACAAAGTTAAACTTATTCACAAATTTACCATCGCATTTCACTATTTTTAAAACAAGAAAACCAAAAAAATCTCAAATATGTTTTTGGTTTTTAGTTTTAAAACATGGATATAGTTTTTTCATTTTTAAAAGCAATTTTTATAAAACAAATACCCAAACAAGTTTTTTTAGTATTTTACTTTTAAAAACTATGAACAATTTTTAAAACACATTGCCAACAGCTCCATAGTTTCTAAATTTTTCTTTTTATTTTTTATTTTTAAATTTGATTTTTGTACATAATTGTAACTTTCTTTTTTGGGGGGGGGGAATAGATATTTTTAAAGTTGTAAATAAATTTGCATAATGAACTTTAGGGCAACCATATTTATACAAATGTATTAGGTGTGCAATGAGATTAAATTTTCATCTTTCTCTAATCATAATTAGACTTTTAAACCTTAAATCTCTTTATAAAAAACCAATTTTGCAACTAAATGTTTTTCAATTTTAGCCATAATTATAATTATGGTGACCCCATTTTTTAAATTGATTGTCAATTTTATTGCGGCATCCTCGGAGAATGTTATGATATCCCTTTCCCTCTTCATTTTTCTCTTAGGTTAACTCGAAAATTTATCGTTCGGATGATAGCTAGGATGCTTTTACGGTGAGCCTTGCGGTCAAAGATTCGGCTCCTACCGTAAGTTGGTGGCATTTAGATTATTATTTCTTTTTGCTTGGTGAAAACATTTAGATTATATTTATTTGAGTTTGATACTTTCCTGTTCTGTTAGTTATTTTACTCTTTCTTCAACCACTCGCTGAGCAATAACCATCCATGGCCGTTCATCATCTTCCTCGAATACAAGGTATTATTATTATTATTTATTTATTTATTTGCTTTGGCCAACCACTTGTTGAAGAAAGAAGTTGGAAAGATCTATTTTTCTTTGCAAGTTGATGTTTCTGTGTTGCACGTATCATGATGCACTAATCAAATCAGTAAGGGTGTGTTTGGTATAATGCATGAGGTAGGATAGTATAAGTTAATACTATATGTTATTGTCTTATTCGTTATTTGATACATATAGCGTATTATATAAATTTATACATTATAACTCGTTATGTATCAAAATGTTATATAACTTAATATAACATGTAGAGCCAGATTATATCTAATTAACTTTTAACATATAAGGTCAATTTTATTTTTTAATATTTTATTAAAATAAAATAATTATTAAATAAATAATAATAAAAAATTATAAGAATAAAAATAATTTTTAATAAAATTATTTCATAACAAATAATAAAAAATAATATAGGATATCATTTTAGTTATATATAATTAAAATAAAAATAATTGATAAATAATAAATAAAATAAATAATAAATATTTAATAAAATTAAATATTTTAAATAAATAATAAATACTATATAATATAAAAATATAAATTATTAACTAATAAAATATATAAATAAATAATAAATAATATTTAATATATTAAAGTGAGGATTAATAACTAAATTTAAATAATTATGATTAAAAATATAAAAAATACTATTTTTATTTATATAATTTATTAAAATAATAAATAATTCTAAAATATTGAAATAAATAATAATATTTAATATATATTATATTTTGATTAATAAATATTTACATAAACATAGTATTTGAAAATTATATTTAAATAACTAATAAAAATTCTTATCTTATTATTTTTATATAATATTTATTTAAAGTATTAGAATTATTTGTAAATAAATGATAATATTACAAAATATAAAATAAAATATCTTATATAATATCATACTAAATACTATCAAATCTTATACTATTAAATATTATTCTATCGGACCTTATTTTTTTAACGCTTTTTCCTATCAGAAATACACGAGCCTCAAGCACATGGAGTGAATGGCAGAACAAAATATCGCGTTTCGGATGGAATAACAATTTGATTCTACGTATAAATAAGTATATATTTGACTTCCATTTTTTTCAAGCACTATCATGAATTGACATTATTTTGGTCTTCTACTTTCGCGGCACTATATAATCTTCCATGGAGTTGTGATCTGATAGACAATCATAACGATGTTTTTGAACCATAAAAGATCTGCGGATAAATATGTATAAATAAAAATTGACTTTTGACCGATATATTAACAAGTAATTCCCATCGTCACCAACACTTTCATAAAAAAGAATAGACGTCTCTGAAACGACAACAAAAAGTTCAAAACCATTCTACAATACAATATGTATATTGAGTTTGTACCCCACTTCACTCATGATGATGAGCCACGTTGGTTAACTACTACATAAAGCATGTCAAAAGATATACTCATGCAATAATGATCGATATCAATTCAATTAAGTAATTCTTTTTAAGATGCTACATGCTCATGTGAATTCATATAAAACAAAACACTCATGATTACAATACGTAAGAGCTCAATTCGCGAGTTTATCTAGTCTTCATAGATGCTCAATAGATTTAATAATTCCCAAAATTCCGTTTCATCCAACTGTTTAATCGTAATATGATATTTGAAACTTCCGGTATAAAATAATATATAAACTTCACTGAGAAAAAAATAAAAAGATAGTATCACTTTGAACAAAAAAAAAAAAAAAAGATAGTAAACTTCATTCATTGTTTCTTATTCCTGGTCAAATCATTAACCAAAAGCGCTTAAGACTCGAGGTCCATCAACTGAGCCAATTCGTTAATTGGAAAAAAAAAATTTATTGCTCATGATTTTTTGAATAATTTCATGATTGATTTTTCTTGAAAAATAATGCCATATGACAAAATCTTAATAAATAGCACTGCAATTAGCGGAATTGCAAAATCAATGCTTTTCTCGCGTGGCGCGTTGATGGTGGCATGTCATATGTTATGCTTAGGAGTTGGTGAATGGTGATCTATCTACTTTCTGATTGTTGGCGAGTCAATTCCATCTCTTTTTGCTGCTGATAAGTTAATTAACCTTTTTATAGTAAAACGTTAATTGTACAAATAACAAAAAAGGAGCTTGTTCCTTTTACATGGGATTTTGGCCCGAATTTTTGCCGATAATGTTTGGGAACAATGTCTTTGCACAATGTTTTTTTTTCCATATACAAGCCAACATCCGTAAAATGAAAAGAGGAGAAAAAAAAAAGGATTGGAAAATAAACTGCTTTAGTATAATTTTTAAAATTTTGTTATGTTGATTACGTATATGTGTAAGGATAGATTACAATGACATGTCAAGATTGGAAATAAACAGCTTTAATATAATTTTTAATTAAAAATTTGTTATGTCCTCATCACATACGCTATCAAAGCATGCTGTAGCTGAAGCTGCACATAGTGGAGTTGCATGCTCAAAGGAAGAAGAAACACAGCACACGGATTGCCAAGTCAGCAACGTGATTTAGCGGGAAGATTAGTTTTCAGTTAGAAGATAGTTGATGTAATAAGCTAGCTCAATACTCTTGTATATAAACCAATTTTTCACGTTGAATGATAACTGAATCATTTTGCTCAGTTCCAATTTTTACTCTCCATTTTCCTCTCAACTCTCGTCATTTCTTATCTCAAGATGGTATCAGAGCTTAGAAATAGAGCTCTGCTGCGCATCGCTCCTGCCATGGTGAGGACCGTGAATGGAAACAATCAACAAGGTTCTGGACAAGATCCAAAAAGCTGTCAACCAGCGGCTGATCTATCACAAAACGCATTACCTTCATCCTAATGAGAATCCAGCTCAGATATTGGTTTCTCCATTGCTTCTTGGTTCCAATTATCACATCTGGTCACGATCATGAAACTTGCATTGATTGCAAAGAACAAATTCAAGTTTGTGAATGGTTCAATAGTCAAGCCAAATGAGTTTGATCCATTGTACGAAGTTTGGGAACGATGTAACAGGCATTGTTCATTCATGGATCATGCATTCTGTGGTTTTCAATTGCAAGGAGCATTGATGCAATTGAACTAGCTTCTGAAGTTTGGTCAGATCTGAAAGAAAAATTCTCACGAGGTGATATGGTTAGAACTGCTTCTGAGTTGATGCAAGAGTTCCATAGCTTCAAGCAAGGTAACTTGTCAGTGATCGATCATCATATGAGTTGAAAGCATTTTGGGAAGAATTAGAGAATTATCAACCGATTCCAAGTTGTACTTGTCCAGTAAAGTGTGTTTGTGATGCAATGAGAAATGCACGACTTCATAAACAACAAGAATATGTGATTCAATTTCTGAATGGATTGGATGAAAGATTTTCACAAATAAAGATGCAAATACTTGGAAAATAATTCCTCCTTCCATGAATAAGGTGTTCTCAATGGTCTTGCAACAAGAAGGCAAGTCACTAAGCATGTATCAGGATGACTCAAGGATCTTAGTGAATGCTGAATAAACAATCCTATCCAAATAGATCTTATGGAGAGGGAGGCACACCTAAAGTGTGTTCTCATTGTGGAAAATTGGGCACACATAGTGGAATCATGTTACATAAAACATGGATTTCCACCGGATTTCAAGTTTCGAACAAGGCCAGTGCCAGCAATGTGGTGAAAGATGATGACATTGCAATTGGAGATCAAGAGGATGCTCCAAAGGTTGAAGTTTCACAAGGACCGAGCAAATTCTAACTCAAGAGCAGTATCAAAGTCTCATGAATCTACTTCAACAAATTGATTTACAGCCTGAGCCAATTAAAACCCAGTCTCCATAAGTCCTCAACTCTCCTCCAGCAACATATTGATTCAATTCATGGTATAAGCTTAGCTTTATCTTGTCATTCAAAGTCAATTTCTAGTTCCTGGATCTTCGATTCAGGAGCTCCTGATCACATGTGCACTTCTAAAGTTGGTACACTTCTTACTTTAAAATTAATCCAGTTGAGGTCAAACTTCCAAATGGTACAACAATAGTCACACACTATGCAGGCACAATTAATTTCCATTCAGGATTCAGCACTCACCAATGTCCTATATGTCCCTGAATTCGAATTCAATTTGATTTCCATTTATAAATTAGCCAAGTCCCTATATTGTGTTCTCATTTTTTCATCAACTGGTTGTCTGATACAGGATATCCACTCAGAGGATGATTGGTTTGGGTGAAGTACATGATGGACTTTACCACTTGGTGTCTGCTAAACAAAGTTGTGTGAATGCTCTCCATCCCGAAACCATGACTTTACCAAAGGAACAATCCATCCGAAGCCCTGTGGCACTTCAAATTAGGACACTTATCAGATAAAAGATTACTTGCCCTTAGTAAACAATTCCAATATATTGATTTTCACACTTGTAAACCATGTGACATATGTCAATTTGCTAAACAAAAACGATTGCCTTACAACATTAGCTCTAGTAGAGCAAATAAATGCTTTGAACATCATTTAGATATTTGGGGGCCCTTTAATGTCACATCCATACATGGACATAAATTTTTTCTCACTACAGTGGATGATCATAGCAGATCCAGCTGGCTTCTCCCTTTAAAATCAAAATCAGAAGTCATGCTTGCTGTACAAAACTTTGTCACTTTGGTGGAAAAACAATTTAATGCAAATGTTAAGAGAATTAGAACTGACAATGGTGTTGAGTTCTTGATGCCACAATTTTATAGTTCAAAAGGAATCATCCATGAAACTAGTTGCATTGAAACCCCACAACAAAATGGTAGGGAAGAAAAAACACCAACATCTTCTTAGTGTAGCTAGAGCACTTCTTTTTCAATCCAAATTACCCAAATCCTTTTGGTCCTATGAGTCCAACATGCTGCATACATAATAAATCGCATTCCAACTTTCATTTTGAGTAACAAATCTCCTTATGAAGTTTCTACAACACTTGCTTCCTGATTTGAAAGAATTAAAACCATTTGGCGTTTGTGCTATGCTAGCACCATTCATTCAGAAAGACATAGTTTGACACTAGAGCCCGAAAATGTGCATTTCATAGGATTTAAACTAGGCATCAAGGGTTTTGTTATGCTTGACATAAGCACTAAGGAAATCATCATTTCTATAGAAATGTTGTGTTCTTTTGAGTCCTACCATATAACACACATCCACAACCTAACCCCCACACCTCATCCTCACCTCCCCTACATGCCTACTCCTGACCTTACTTTTCCATACACACCACTCCAAAATTCAGCACCCTGACAACTACCATACAGCTTTAAACCAATAATTCATCTACTTCACCCCCACCTCACCACACCCACCACAAGAACATCTTCAAGATCAAGAGGTAGCCAGCTCATTTAGCAGACTACCATGCAACTCCATCGTGACTTCTCCAACAAGATCCTCTGATAAAGTGGCTTATCCACTGCCAAGGTCATCACTTACACACACCTCTCACGTCAACACAGACCTACTCCTTTAGTGTATCCTCCCAAACCAACCCACTTCCTACAATGAGGCTGTAAAATCTAATTGTTGGGTAGAGGCTATGAAGGTTGAGAGTTAAAGCTCTTGAAGATAATTCTACTTGGATAATTGTGGATTTTTCGCTCAGAGTCACTCCTATTGGGAATAAGTGGGTGTATAAGATTAAGCGAAATTCAATGGGAGCATTGAGCGCTACAAGGCCCGATCATTGCCAAAGGCTACAACCAAGTTGAAGGACTAGATTATTTTGACACCTTTTCCGGTGGCCAAAATGTCTACCATTCGCATTCTGTTGGCTTTAGCATCAATCAATGGTTGGCATCTTCATCAAATGGATGTCAACAACGCCTTTCTTCATGGTGATCTTCATGAAGATGTATACATGACACTCCCATCTGGTTTTCCTTCTCCTGGTCCTCATAAGGTCTGTAAACTCATCAAGTCTCTATACGGACTCAACAAGCGAGTCGCCAATGGTTTGAGAAGCTTTCCACTATACTCCTAACCTTGGCTATCACAAGCCCCTTCAGACCACAGCCTTTTACCAAGGTAACATCATCTTCCTACACTGTTCTTCTAGTGTATGTCGATGATATTATCCTTGCAGGAAATGATCTTGATGAGTTTGCCCGAATCAAGCACATACTTGACACCAAGTTCAAAATCAAGGACCTCGGGTTACTGAAATTCTTTCTGGGTTTGGAGGTTGCTCATTCTTCTAGAGGAATTTCCATTTGTTGTTAGCGTAAGTATTGCCTTGATTTCCTGCTTGATTCTGGTCTCTTGGTTCCAAACCCGTTACTACACCTTTTTCCAGTGTTCCTCTCAGTTGCACGCGACGGGGGGACCCCATATGATGATATCCAGGTGAAGGCTCATTAGGTGCCTCTTGTACCTCACGGTCACGCCCAGATATCTCCTTCAGTCTGCCAACGCTCGCCAATTCATGAGTGCTCCCACGATGCAACATCACGGAGCGGCCATGCGTGTTTGTTCAATACCTCAAAGGCTCGTAAGGAAGAGGACTATTTCCCTCTGTTTGAAGCTCCAGGTATTTGGTTTTAGTGACGCGGATTGGGCCGGTTGTGTGGATTCACAAAGGTCAGTATCTGGGTACTGCTTCTTTATTGGGCATTCCCTCATCAATTGGCACTCAAAGAAACAGACCACGGTATCACGTTCATCTTTGTTTACCGAGGGTACAGGGTAATAGTCAGGCTTTATATAGCCTCAGGGAGTTTCAGAACTCACCGGTTGGGTCATAAATTTTGCTAAGTGAGGATCCTACACCTCATTGGAGGGCTATATGATAGAACCATATTGTTGGAATTGGCAAAAGTCTCCGAGTAATCATTCCTAGAGGAAAATAAGTTGAAGAGTGATTTTTAATGAATTTTATCAAACCTTTAAGTGTTTCCAGCCCACAAGTTTAGAAAATCAGAAATTCTAAATTTAAACTAAAACCAAATTTTGATTCTCATTTGTTGGGATTTTAATTTTTTAGATATTTTATTTGAATCCAAATGGGGGGTATTTCCTTATTTACATTTATATTTTAAAGTAATGGGAAGTAAATGATTAACTAAAATTAAGAAATGTAAATAAGTGAAACCTCTGAAGACCGCCCCCAGCGGTCATGGCGGGCCCAGGCGTCGGCAAAGGTCGTCAAAACACATCGGAGCCGCCAGGGCGGTCATATGGTACAGGCGGTCGACGGAGAAGTGGAGAGACCGCCCAGGGCGGTCATTCACGCCCAAGCGGTAAAAAGTTTATAAAAGTCGTGTTTCGGGCTCAGAGCGGACAGCAATTCCTTCTTCTACATCAATTTATTCTCTCTAAATTCATCATTTCCAAGCTTCAAGGTGAGTATATATGTTAGATTATGTCTTTATTTCTTCATAATCTTCAATTTGGACCGATCATTTCTTTCATTGTTATCAACTAGAATAAGGATAGAGCCCTACTAGAGATTATTAGAATTTAATCTAGAGTTATAATTGCTCTATGGCAGTTGTTGGTGTCATTTTCCAAGTTCTCCAAGTTGGGTGGGGCCCACATACTCCCGGCTTGAGGAACGGTCGGATTAACATTCCTATAATCCTTATGTTGATCATTAGAGTTAATTTCGTAATTATGACGTGGCCATATGATATTAGAAATGAAAGCATGAAATATATGTTTTTCTGAAAACTCATGGGACCATTATTGTTAAAAGTGATTTTTATTAAAGAGCAAGAGTATGAATGATGATTATATTTAAGATTTATAAATATTATGATGACTTCAGGAGTAGAGCAAAGTATATGATAGGGTTTTTAGAGATAAGTATTTTTATGATACTAAAGATATGGAATTCAATGATTCATAACAATTGCCAATACATGTTCTTTGGGCTTGAAATGGATGCCTACAAAGAGGTGATCCCTTGGGCATGATTTCATAGTCGCAGTTATGCTAAAGTTAGATTGTTAGGTCATATGAGACCAAAGCTTTAGAGTTTCAAGAGTTTTCAGTGTTAAATATTAATTTTTATACATATATTAAGAGAGTTTATGATTTTGAGAATAGAGTTTTAAGAGAAATGATTGAGTTAGACGGTGGCTATAGGAGAAGGCTGTGTTTAACGAGGTGAATCCGTAAACCTTGTATACAAGTCTGGGCAGGGGCAGAGGAGAATCAAAATGGGACCTAGTTAGGTGTCCAAGAGTTCAGAGATATTGTTATGTCACATGAATTGTGCATAACCAGAGATTTTGTTCTCTAGTAGAGTCCTGTCTTTATGTTTTTAGATATTGATGCTTTTAAGAAATATTTGTATTTAAAACTTGTATGTATATGTCAGGAAAATGATTTCTCGATAAGTAAGAATTTAAGGGTTATCTGAATATAATTTTAGGAATCTGTATTAACCAGTTCTGATGATTATATATGATTATTATGTTCTTAACTGTTCCATGAGAGGGTTATGGTGAGGGCCTGCTCAGAGTTTTTGATGAAACTCACCCCATCTCCCTTCTTCCATACAGATACGTACAGTGCTACGGGTCCTTACTCATCCACCTTATTCCCAGGAGTAAAAAGTTTAAGTGGCGAGCTTCACTTGAAGTGAAGTATCTTTGGTACTTTGTTTAGAAATATAGTGCTCCAATGTACGTGACGCAGTCCGGACTTGAACAGATTGGCATTGATTTATCATGATTATTTTATAATTACATGATTCCAGGTTTCATGTATACTTTGTATAGAGACTCATATATTTTGAGTCAAGGATATGTTAAGAAGTTTGAGAATGATTGTTTTCTAATTTCAAAGAACTATGTTAGAAATGATTATGATATGCTATTAATGATGATATGTTTTCAAAGATTCAAAGGTTTATTAGAGATGGAAATTATGTTTATTAAATGGATTTAATATTAAATATGCATATATAAAGACTCAGAGGTCATGAGGCTTACGTGGAGTGGGATTCCCCACGTGCCGGTCATGTTCCCAAGTCGGGTCGTGACATCCTTAAAAGCCAATACCGTAGTTTCAGGTGCAACCTGTGAGCTCCATAAATTTGTTTCCTTCTAGAGATTGTCATCGGCAACCTGCTCTTGTTGCGATAACCAAAGCGTGTCATATAGTGGCCAATACAGTGTTCCATGACGAACAAAGCACTTGGACATTGATTCCATATATGTCTGTGAGAAGGTTGCCAGGTTTAATGAGGTTACTCCCTGTCTCCACTTTGGATCAACGGCTGATATACTTACTAAAGGCCTCCCTTTTAAGTCCTTTGGTTTCTTCCCAAGCTTAAGCTCGTGACATTTCCAACCTCACGCTTGCGAGGGGTATGAGAAATGCCTGAAGCTGACATAGTGAAGTTGCATGCTCAAAAGGAAGAAGAAACACAGCACACAGATTGCCAAGTCAGCAACGTGATTGAGCGGGAAGATTATTTTCAGTTAGAAGATAGTTGATGTAATAAGCTAGCTCAACACTCTTGTATATAAACCAATTTTCCACGTTGAATGAATTAATTGAATCATTTTGCTCAGTTCTCCAATTTCTCTCTCTCCTTTCTTCTCAACTCTCGTTCATTTCTTATTCCAAGATATGCATGTAAGGGCAATTTATGCTAACCTCTTTTAAGAATAAGTAATATTACATATGATGCCTTTCAATTTGTCATATTTACAATATGTCCCTATAGATGTACTCAATGTTAATGTTTTATAGGGATTTTCAGTGTCATATTTTATAAAACATAAGGATATCAAATGTAACATGATTCAAACCTTTGGAGATGCTAGTATATATATTTTCACAAATTTTGAGAGGTTAGTGCATATTTTTAAAAATTGTGGAGGTTTGTGAATAATATTATCTAACTTAAAAAAAAGTTAGTATAATAATTTATTATATATTTAAATATATAATACAAATGGCACGCCTCCTAATTTTTTTTTTCTATAAGGAAGTATTCATAATTTTAACCATGATGACAATTAAGGATTTTTTTTGTTCAAAACAACAGCTTCAATATTCAAGCTCTTAATTAACATTTACATTAATATTTGTAATAAGTCACGGGCTACTCTTACCGTAGCCAACTAGTTTAACATAATTAGGCTAGGACATCAACTCTACCTTATGTTCAAGAGGCATTCGGTTAAATAAATACTCCTTATATGAAAATTTTATATGATCATATCAAGTGTGAATTTCATTATTGATTACACTATTTTGTGGAATCATGTCATGTAATTGAATAGGTTCACTTGTTAATCAATGATGAAAACTTACACATAATATGATTATGTGAAATTTTCACATGAGATGGTCTTTTTTCATATAAATAAATAGTCCAAACATTCATTTCAAACCACCTTTCAATAACAGGAAATAAAATTAATTAATGTAACTTTAGAATTTCATTAACACCTCGAAATTTTAAAATGTTTAACATATTATTAGTGACAACTTCAACTTAGTTTTACGATAAAAATAGGTTAATGTGTCAAACAAGATGGGTTATTGTGTTGGACTAATGAATTATTAAGTGAGAGCTTTGAAACATATGATTATGATATACAGCGTAAGATTATTGGCTACCGTTGGACTAAATCACATAACTCATTCTATTAGCTAGCTCAATTTTTAATATAAACAATCTAATAACAAAACTAAAACCAAACGTTTTTAATTCTCGAATTTAAAGAATTTTTAGGACCAAAATCAAAACTAGTTTATTTTTTAAATATCAAAAGCATATTTAAACATTCGATTTAAGCTGTTTGTATTTTTTAAAAAAAATTATAAATACAAGAAAGATATTCTCATTGGCACCATCTTTCATTCTTCTTCTATTATACATTTATTTTAAGGAAAAACATTTTTTTTTCTCCCAACTTTACTAAATTTTAAATTTGGTCCCCTTATTTTTATTTATTTTTATTTGATCCATTATGTTTCAAATCATTTTTAATATAATCCCAAATCACTATTCCACCATACCAGACAAAAAAAAAAAAAAAAAAAAAGGTAAAAACTGATATGACACAGTCCACCTTAGATTCATATGTGTGCCATATCAACACTTTTGTGACCCATCCATATTTTCTTTCAGTCATGTAATAAAATAGTAATTAAGGATTAAATTGAAAATAATTTAAAATATAAGGAATAATTTAAAAAATAATATATAATTAATGACCAAATTCAAAATGACTGAAGTAAAAGGAACAAAAAAAAAAACCTATTTTACCTCCGTAAATTCATGTGGCAATGCCCTGTAGCTTCTTTATCTGTCAATAAATGGCATTTTCAAGATGTTACCAATCCAGGAAGTGCCTCCGCAATATAGGAGGGATGTACCCTCCGCAATAGACGGTTCTGAATCTTTGATGCATGGTCCATCTGTTCCCCAGAAAGTATTAAAAAATAAAATATGGCCAACGGTAAATATTAAAAAATAAAAAAAGGAACATAACTGGACCAGTAGTTGGGTAATCACTATCAATGCATATCTCCTCCTAGAAAAATCTCAAATTCCAAAAATTTAAAATTTGGGAAGGGAACAATTTAAAAATAAAAAAAAAAAAGGGAAACACACACTCTCTAGAAAGAGTAAGATGTGAAGCAAAGATAGCACATGGAATTTGAGCAAGCTTGACACACCAGAAGCATAGGAGCATGTGGACAAGAAGATTCATTAGCTATTGCTTTTCCACATTAAAATTATCTTTCATTGAAATTTCCTATTTTTAATTATTTAATTGAAGGAGAAAACTGAAAGGAAAAAAATATTAGGAACATGGATCCACCCATTGCCAATAGGGCACTCTTTCAACTTCGAACTAGTAAAGGCATATGAAGCACTTGAGAGCAGCTTGTCTATGGCTAAATATTAAAGCAGTATTTCCATGGGCCCAAATCATGTCCTATCATCACTAATGTATATATTACTCGGTCCTTTTGCACCTGTTTTCTCAATACCAGATTCATGGCCATTTTTAAAGAAGCAAGCAACATGCATGTAATCCAAACACGTACCCCTTCTTTAATCCTTAAACTTTTCTTTAGTTTGAATCTAATTGCTTCATCGTTCATACATTGTGGATTTTCTTTAACCCCTTCTGAGAGGAAATTTTCCTTTTTATTAGCTTGTATCAAGTTACATATTTTCTCAAATATCACTGCGTGAATAATTGAAAGAATGAATGCTAGAAACTTTACTAACCTCATAAGGTTGACTCGACAAAACACAAAAGATCACTATATCTAATTATCTATAACTATTTTTGTTTAAAAGATCACTATCCCTAACCACAAAGTGTGCGCTCACAATCCAAACTATTGCAGTGTTGATAATTTTTGCCCACATTAAAGATTGACGAAATGAGTTTGACTCAATGAGCCAAGTCCGTTTTAGGGAAAAAAATGTTAAATTAAGTTGTATTTTTCTTAAAATCACTGAAGTTTGGAGTCTATTATATTATGGCTAATCTAGTTCAAGTCAAGCAAATCCACTATGAAATTAAAGCTCTTTTAACATTAATTTTTCTCACAAACCTTGATTGAATAGAACAACCGTCAAACTATTTGAATTACATAACGCGTTAAACCTTATTTTCCAAGGTTTAGACATTTAACTTCTCACATATAACGGGATTGGCCCATCATATGCATTAAGTAGCATGTTACTTAATACACAAGACAATTGTTAACTTTAGCGATGTTTGATCCCTGTTTATCTATCTCCTTCGATTTTTCCATCAGCTTCAACAGGAGCTCCCTAATATAAAAGAAAATACCACGTTATATGATTCTCACATTATGTTGTTATATGATTTTTATCATTAATTAAGAAAATGGAGCCTAAACAAAACACCTGAGAGATGAGAATAATTAGTGATAAAATATCACACATAATTATTATATAGTGTGAAAATTTTACATCAAAATACATTCTTGTATTTGGTAATAAAAAATTATGTACAAATAACACCATTCTTTAATGCATTAAGTATGGGTTGAGTGGGTTTCTTTCTTTTCTTAAAAGGAAAATTTTTCTTTTCAATTAGGACTCATTTTTTTTTTCAATTTTTTGTAGATTGAACTACCTAACTTATTAACATATTATTTCCTTTTTTTTTATAAATTTTAAGCAGATAGTCAATCCATCAAGTACATATGGGTCAACTCAGTTTGAAATTGGTAAGATAGATTGACACATTATGCTATCTCCAACTAACATGAATTTACATAATTCCACACTCCCACTTCGTTGGTGCCATATCCTTTTAATTTGAGAAATTTCAAAGTGAAAATTGGGCTTCTTTTCTCATGCACAAATGAAATTAAATATGGGAGACAAGATGGAAGTTGAATTATTGAAATGGATCATCATTCATGATTTCAAGTTTAAAATCTTGAGGACAAATTAAAAAAGAAACGTCGCCATGCCAAAAAAAAATATCGAGTTTATTTTTGTAGGTATCAAGGCAATAAAGACTAAAAAAAAAAAAAAGATTAAGAAGAGAGAGAATTGAGAGAAGAGTTTGAGTGTGAATGAGATAATGATTTTCATTAACTGAAAGTTAAGACCGTAAGTCGGCTTTATACACGAGTGAGACCGAGTCTAATATAACCTTTCAACTAAATGTTTACAACAACTTTCTTACTAATAACCAACTCACACTCTCACTCTTTACATTCCCCTCAAACTCATGGATTGAGCATCTTCAATAATTCTTAGTTTGGATCTGAAATCAGCAAACAAAAAAGAGGAAACAAGTTTGGTTAAAACATCAATAACCTATACATTAGCATGGATGTGGCTTACTCGAACTCTACCATTGTCTACATGGTCCCTCACAAAATGCAAATCTAACTCAAAGTGCTTGGAGTTAGAATGCAACATCGGGTTAGCAGCCAAGAGCATTCTGCGCTTAAATTGTCACAATAAATCAGAGACACATCAGTCAATGACGGAGAAATTTCATCCAAGAGATTATGTATCCAGAAAATGTCAACAAGAAGTACGGCAAGACTGCTATATTCACCTTCCATGCTTGAACGGGCCGGGAAACAACATGTTGCTTCTTAGATGACCAAGAAATAAGATTTGGGCCAAAATACACACAGAAGCCATTAGTAGACTTGCAATCATCCAAATCACTACTCCAATAAGAGTCATTATAACCCATGAATCTCTTATCCAAAGGCTTTAGAATATGTAAACTAAATGAGGTTTCCACGAAGATACCTCAAGATCCATTTAACCACTTTTCAATGCTCTTCAAGAGGGTTTTGCATGAATTAACACACACGATCAACATAATAGGCCAGCTCTGGCCTAGTAATTGTAATATACCATAATATGCCACTTATAGACCTGCATAAGCTCATATTTGCAAATTCAGCACTTCCTGAGGCTGAAATTTGACTGATGAAAGCAGTGGAGTAGAGCAGGCTTTGCAACCTTGCATACCAGCCTTCTGTAGCAAGTCCTACTTATATTTGGACCGAGAGAGCAACAATCCATCTGTTGCATGCTTTATCTCAAGACCACAAAAACAACGTAAGTCCCTCATGTCCTTCAATGCAAATTTCACTTGCAACTGTGAAATCAAGTCTGAAATGTAGGTACTGCAGCTACCTATATATTATGATTATGTCATCCACATAAATCAACATATAAGTAGCAGAGGAAGTGGTGATTTTAATAAAGAGAGAAATATCTGACTTAGTTGGATGAAAACCAAGCTGTTGTAAACCAAGGTGTCATCCCCTAATAACCTTAGCTTGAGGTTGCTTCATGTACACAACTTCAAGGGAGTTCCCTTGTAGTCCATGACTTGGACACTGCCAAAGACAACAACAACCTTATGGATGTAGTCTTCACCACTAGACTAAACATTTTTGTGTAATCAAAGACAAGCCTTTGACTAAACCCTTGCGCCACTAACCGAGCCTTATACTTTTGAAGATAACCATCGGGATTATTGTATTTGATACCAAACACCCATATACTCCCAATAGCACTTTTGCAAGAAGAGAGGTACTAACTGCCATGTTTTGTTCCTCATATGAGCACTATATTCATCATCCATCACTTGTTTCCAATGCGGCATGGCAAGTGCTTGTTTACAAAGAAGGTTCCAGCTTAGCCTGCAATTCATTAGGCTTAAACACATCAACTTTGGCCCTTGTAACCATTGTATGCGTATTGCATGTGTTCTTAGCAGAAATAGAAGCAACATTGGGGACACTAACAGCTTCAGAGGCAGAGACCATAGCAAAACAAAGGGTATAGACGGTGCAAAGACTACAACATTAAAATCAACATTGGAGATAGGGAGATAAATTTGAATGGCTGAAATAGGGATTGTGGAAGGACAGGCAACAGAATCAACATTGGAGACATGTGCTGACAAATTTTCAGATTGAGAAAAAGTAGGCAACAAAGGAATGGAAGGAACACCATTAGTTGTGATGGAGGAAGTAATTATGGAAGCCACTTGTTGTGCAAAATCATATTTTCTTCACTAAGAAAAATGTACTTAATTTCAACAAACAGCACATACCCATTGAAGATAATCTTCCCTAATGTTGTCAAACGTTTGTATCCCTTGCGTTGAGTCCCATAACCAAGGAAGAATAAGCAGAATCTAAAATCCAACTTATGTTTGTTATAAGGCCTCATGTATGAGAAACATAGGCATCCAAAAGTTTTAAATAAGGCATAAAGAGGCTTTGAATTGAATAACTTCTTAGCTAGTGAAGCATAATGCAACAGAGGAGTTGGCGAGGCATTGGTGAGTTGAGCAGCAGTCAAGAAAGCCTTTCCCAAAATTTCTGAGGCATAGCTGCTACAGTAAACAAGATCAGCCTCACCTGAACAATGTATCTATGCTTCCTCTTGGTTGAACCACTTTGTTGTGAATGTGAGCACATGAAAACCTATGAATAATGATCTTGGCAACAGTGACATATTCAAGAGCATTGTCACTTTGAAACATCTTAATCCTAGTACCAAATTGCAATTCAACCATATGTTGGAAATGAAAAAATAATGATATGAGTTATGATCTAAAGCTAACCAAATAAATCCAAGTATATTTAGAAAAGGCATCAATAAAATGAATATAATACCTAGCACCATCTATTGAAGGACAAGTGAAAGACCCAAAATATTTTAGTATACAAGATCAAGGGGAAAATTATATACAGTATAGTGTTGAGTTAGGAGAAGGCAACTGATGAAACTTTCATAGACAATAAGAAGAGCACAAATATTTATCAACTGAAAAGCAAATATTACAACTTTTCAAAACCTTGGACACTATACTAAGGAAAGCATATTGTTCAAGTCTAGAATTCCATAATGCAGATTGTTAAGTATTATTAACATAAGACAAAAATATAGTAGGTCTAGATTGAAGAAGAGGTTAATTAACCAAGCCTTGGAGAAGAATCTCCATTGTGCCTGACATTTAACAATACATGTGTCACAAAGTTCCTAGAGGGCGTTGTGACGAGAAAAAGATTTTAATTTTTTTAATAGGTCATGGAAAACCCTTTTAATTTGGTCTTTTCAGAGATAAAATTGGGTTCAAAACTAATTATGATTAGGGAATGGTGGAAACTTAATTCCTATTGCACCCTAATATCGTTCTCATGATGGTTAGCCAAAGTTTGTTGTGCAAAATTAAAATAACTTTAACAATTTATTTTTTTTCCTAAAAATTAAAGTACAAAAAAAATTTACAAAATTTAATAATAAATATTTACAAAAGAAAAAGAAAACAAATTTAGGAAAAATTAATTTTGACTTGACAGACGATATCTGCTTCACATATCCTTTGGTACAATGAGAAATTCAAAGTCACATAGTTTTTCTAAAAAATGATTATTTGTTGGGTTAATTTTATTTACAAATAAAATAAAAATGAGTTAATATCGTTTCTACAGATTCAAGGTAGCACTAATCCACTCAATAAACCCTTACAATTCAATAATTATGAAAGGAGTACTACTTCAGTCATATTTATTGATTGCTGCATAGATTAAAGAAAAGATTTTTAACACGTCACATTATTTTTATTAGGTTCCAAACTCATTACATGACCAAAACACAAAAAAAGAGAACTACATCATCACAAGCGAACCAAAAAAAGAAAATCAAGACATAAAAAGGACCAAACAAAGACAAAGTTAGAACCAACACTGATGATCAAATTAAAACTGAAGAAAACAAAACAAAAAAATGAAAGAAAATGTTTCAAGCAAAACAATATCAATGCTACATAAAATCAAACAAGCATTTAAAACAAAGAAGGCTATACATTTCTAAACAACATGAAGAAGGGAGTTGGGCTGCGCTTAAGCTCTAAGGATGAAAAGTGGGGTACTGCAATATTGGCGGTGGTGGCATGGCGAGTTGTGCTGGGCAGAGGACAATTAGGTTGATGGTATCTGGAAAGTGGTGGAGTTTGTTGGTTGGCTTGGGCAATGAGGCATGATGAAAGGTAATGGATGACTCAGTGTGGTGGGTAGTAACTGATGGCAATAGTGTTGGAGAGATGAAATGATGGAGGTTTGATCAGGCTATGATGGATGAGTGATGCTGCTATGTGATGGTGCCGCCTCTCTATCTACAATGCAGTGCATGTCTCTGTCTACCTATTGATCAACTAACAATGATTATATATACACCTCTTTTACCTTAATATAATTAATGATAAAATTATTTAACCTAATGCTAATTGATATTAATTAAAGAAAACAAATCAGACTAATTAACAAAATAAATTAAGTCATAATCAATTAATAAATGCAAAGTAATCAGCCTAAAAAAGAATATTTAATTTTTATCTTAATTTTTTTCTTTTTTTAAATTTTTTTGGGACCTTACCAAAACTGGATGCTGACAACATGCATCATAACTAAATTCAAAGACAACTCTATTATCTTTAGCAAATTGGTAGACACTCATCAGATTTTTGGTAATACTTGGTACATGGAGGATTTTCCAAGTATTACTAGAACTCTATTGTACAAACACCGCTTCCAACATGATGAACCTGCAAAGGTAATCCATTGCTCACCACAACTTTATCAGATCCAGCATACTCTGATTGGTCCATCAAATTGAGTGGATCCGATGTGATATGGTGTGTGGCTCCACTATTTGGATACCAATTTGCATTATGAAAGGTGGATGGAGTGGACAAGACAATACTCATTGAGAGATTCGACTGTGGCCTCATATGAAAATGTGGCTTAGAATTAAAAGGAGCAAACTAATGAGAATCGAAGCAATTCCAACAATTAAGAGCAATATGATCAATCTTGTTACATACCTGATAAGGAGGTTGAGGAGAGGAGGCAAATCTTCCCATGTGAGAACCATGTCTACCACCTCTACCATGAAAATTTGAGAATTTTAATCCCAAATACCCTCTGCTATGATTTTCTTGAAACTATCTTGAATAAGGTTGAGCATGTTGAAAGGATTGCACGACATTTGCTTGGACAAAGCTCGGGATGTGACTAAACCTTTCAAGAATCTTTCTTAAGTCATTAGTAATGCTTCAAGTTCGCCAAGTGTGATCAAATATACTCCGGAAATGACAGTGGTAATAAATGGACTATACTCTTCAGTGAATCCATTGAGGATCGGCTCAACATGATTAGAATCCGTAATTGCAGAACAAATAGAGATAAGTGCATCGATTGTACTCTTTATTTCTATATGTTTCCAAGCTTGTTCCCTAATTGCATTACCTTTTCCATGATTTGTGAGACAAAGAAAGTCTCTAATCTCTGCCAAATCTGACAAGAAATAATATTGCAACCAATCATTCTTGTGGTGAAAGGTTTGCTTATAGATGCAAGAAGCCAAGATTTTAGCAATGCATCTTACTTCTTCCATTTTGGTATTCACTAGAGATCACTCCATTTTCTCAATCACTTTTAGTAGCAAATTTCTTCGGAAGAATCTCCTTTCCAGTGATATCATTTGGCAAATCGTGTGGCCTCTGATTGTGGCTCTGCTTCCAAGGCAGATAGTTTTCTTCATCTAACTTCACAACCACTAGATTTGAGAAGCTCTACACTATCACTTGAGCTGAAGCTTGAGAACAATTTTGTGTAGTTTGTAAGGAGGAGGTAGGCGAAGCCATTGAAGCAAATCTATCTCTAATACCATACAGGTAAGGGCTATGCTGGTAAAACTACGCGAAAAGAGAGTAAGAAGAGAGAGTCAATAGAAAAGTTTGGGTGACAATGAGTTAATGATTTTTCATTAATTGAAGATTACATTGTGAGTTAGCAATTTATATACAAGACTAAGATGAGTCTAATAAACTCTCATAACTAAATCCGTTACAATAGCTTACCTAACTAATAACTAACTCACACTCTCTCTTCTTACAATTTTATTAGACTACTAACATTGAAAAGAATTACATTATTAAATTTTTTGTTATACCGTCATTCAAACATCTATTAACCTTACACTACAATAAATGGGCAAGTAACTGACACCATTACCGACGGGTTTTCGATGGATTTATACCAGTGTATGAGAGATACGGGGCATTCATTTCCAGCCCATTGATGAATATTACCAACGGTAGAAAAAAAAAATCGTCGGTATTTTTCAATGAATGTATTGACGAGTAATAAAATATTAAGTCTTTGGTAAAATTAGACAAAAGGCATCATCATGGCCGTGAGACATAATTATACCGAAGGTTTATTTAATTTTACCAAAAGAAATTGAAGTAAATAAAATAATTTTTTTAATTTTTTACCAAGAGGTTTCCTGACGATAGTTTGATTTATGATAAACAATTTATTTTAAAATATTACATATTACGAACGATCATATCCGTCAATAAGAAAGTATTTAAGAGATTGTTAAGACTTTTATCTTAGTTTTTGACTCACTTTTAGGTGGCCACTTTTAGTTGCTATTATTCTCCCATCTCTCTCTTCTCTCTTCTCTTCTCTCTTAGGGATTCCATTAGTGAATGTGCTTTGTTTTGGAGATTGTGGCAAGGTTATTGTTATTATTTTCAGGTTCCATTTATTTTCACTGTTGTAATCCTCCAGAGATGGAGTAGATTTCTTTACTAGTGTAGGGCTTTCCAATGGATTGGGATGGTGTTTGAGACTTTTAATATTAAATGCATTTGTTTTCTTAATATTCTGCAATTTCTATTTCTATAATTATTGTGGTGATTGCTATAATCTTTATTGAAATAACTAAATTGTGATCATTGTTTAGGGAAACTCTTTGGGCATAAATTGATAGATCTATTGGTTTATTTTGTAGGGAGAATATTAGAATTAATTTTTCGATTGCAATTAGGCTATAGCAATTGGTTCATTAAATTAATGTGATTTCTAAATAAATTAAATCTCGTTTATTTGTTGTTTGCATTGGTCAAATTCTAAAGGTCGATCGATCATTAATAGAATTGCTAGTAATTTATTACTAATAGCTACCAATGAGTTTAATATTTGATCAATGATAATTAATTTTCAATCCTGAAATACCTTGCACTAGTGTTTTCTTCATTGTTGCTATTCATCTCATTGCTATTATCTTTTAATTTCAATTGCTTTAAATCTTAATTCTCCAAAACCCCAATTTTCCTAACTAAGTATTGAAGACTCCTTGAGAGACGACTTTGGTTGCACCCTCTACTACATTTTTTGTGCAACTTAGCATTAAAATAAATTTCTAATTTGAGGTAAGCGACAGCCTTTCAAATTTTGGCGCTTCCGGAGGCATTAAAACTTAGTTTTTTTTTCTGATTTTATTTTATTTTATTTTTAACAATTTTTATTTTCTACTATTTATTCTATTCTTCAAAAGAAATGAAAATAAAAAAAAAATTTTTGTTCCCTTATATGAGACGTTCCCGTTGGAAATTTGATACCTCTGATTCTGAAATTGAGAAAATTTTAAGAAAAAAGCGCAGGAAAAATGTAAAAAGAACCATCTGAACATTCTAATAATCTATTTCCTGTTTCAGGTAATACAGGTAATATAGGAGATCATAATAGGACACTTAGGGAGCTCCTGCTCCTAATTTTACCTAGCAAACGTTGGCCATTACATCCCTAGGCTTGACAATGATTTTGAGCTCAAGGGGTATATGGTTCATGTTCTGCCAAAGTTCCATGGGCTCTGGGAAAGACCAGCATCAACACCTAAAGAAGCTCATATGGTGTGTTCTGTATATGAGACCTAATAGGGTGGAGGTGGATGATGTTAAGTTGAGAGCATTCCCTTTCTCCCTAAGGGCGCTCAGAATTGGTTTTCAACCTACCCGGATGGCATGGTGAATAATTGGATGGGGATTAAGAAAGTTTTTCTAGCGATATTTCCTCGCTTCTAGAAGCAGCCATTCGGAAGGACATTAGTGGGATTTGCCAATTTGATGAGACCTACATGAGTATTGGGAGCGTTTTAAGCTTCTATGTGCAAGCTGCCCCAACTATCAAATTCCAGAGCAACTCCTTTTCCAATACTTCTATAAAGGTCTTGTACCTCTAGAGGTACATGATTGATGCTGAGTGGAGGGCACTCTTGGACAAGACATGGAAGAGGCCCATGCTCTAATTGAGAATATGGCTGCAAATTTTGAGCAATTTGGTTCCAGGCAACCACAACTACTAGAGGCCTTCATGAAGTGAGCCAGCAGGAAATCCATGTTGACTCAAACTTTATAGCAACTTTCTGGCCTTATGGGAGCTGATGGCTAGCCAGGAGCAACTCAGTGGTTCCAAACCTCTGGCATTTGCACTTCCAATGATCATCACATAGATATGTGCCCAGCCTTATAAAATAAATTAACCACTAAGGTAGCAATAACAAATCCTTTCCAAAGTCCACCTCAAAATCAAGGCCAATTCCAGTTTCAGAATTCCAAGCTTGGAAAAATCACCTTAATTTGAAGTGGTGGAATAATTTTAGCAACAAGGCCAACCTTTAAGCAAAAGTATCTAGCACCTCATCAAAGACAATCGACCTTCCTACACCTCCATCCTTAGACCCCACTATGACTAAGATGATGAAGATGATGATGGAGCAAATGCAGGAAATAAGAAAGGAAAATGCCAAGCTGAGAGATAAGGTGACTCAAATGAAGCAAAATAAGAGCAAGTAAGCCCAAGCTACCTAGTTGCCCTCCTGAAACAATGCCCAATTCAAGGGGAAATGTCTGTACAATTACCCTAAGGTCTTGGACAAAAATTCTAGAGGTAGTAGGTTTGTAGGAGAATAAGAGAAAAATAGGCATATAGGTGATTTCTAAGTGCCACAACACTCAAACAACACTCAGCAACATGCGGAAGGTGAACCTGGAATGGAAGACTCCTTGGGTGAGCGCAATGTGAACAGCGCTGCAACGCTTAGCCAAGGGCAGAAGAAGCAACTCAAAAAATTCTGGAGAGCTCCGCAACACTCACAGCACTCCAGTGCTCAACAGAGGCACCAGAGATGAAAATTTTACTCCCCTCCTGCATTTCCATAGAGGATGCAACCTAGAAGGCTACTATTAATTTCAATTCAGAGACACTGGAAACCTTCCGAAAAGTGCAAGTAAACATATCTCTTTGGATGCAATCAAGCAAATTCGCAAATATTTAAAATTCTTGAAAGATCTTACACCAATAGGAGGAAGATCAAGGGCAATGAGGAGGAGAAGGTGACCATGGGAGTAAACCTCCTTCATTATCAAGCTGGAACAATCTACCACCCAAGTGCAAGGATCCAAGGCATATTCACTTGTCCCTTGCACTATTGGGAACCTACACATCATGAAGGCCCTGGATGACCTTGGAAGCTGGCATTAATGTAATGTCTAAATCTCTCTACCAATCCTTGCATTTTGGAGAGCTCAAGCCTACGGGTTGCAAATTTGCTGGCGAACCAGCATCACAAAACTAGAAGGATTATTGGAAGATGTTCTGGTATAAGTAAATGATTTAATATTCCTTCCTGATTTCTATGTGCTTGAAATGGAAAATAACACCAATGCCAGCCAATATACATTGATCTTGGGAAGACCATTTGAAACTGCTAGAACCATGATTGATATTTATGCTGGCACATTATCCATGGGATGTGGGGACATGAAGGTCCAATTTAACTTATTGATGCTATGAAACATCCCCATGAGGAACACTCGTATTTGGCATTGGTGTCATTGATTCTTTAGTTGATGATGCTTGTGGTAATCCGTGTTTGTGAGGATCAGATCTGCTTTTATCTACTTTTTCTTCTTCCATGGGATATGATGCACTTGTTGTTTTAGAATGTCCTAAGTTTTCAGATACATACACTCCTAGGCAACAGTCATGAGTTTACCAGGTGCTTCAAGACTAGACCATGTTTGAAAGGATGCCTTGTGAAGGGTAGAGAATTTGCTAGAGCCCTAGGCCAAATCTGGCGGCTGGGAAGCTGAAGTAGGTCAAAGGGACCATTCTTGGTCACCGAGTAGCATGGAATCATCAATAACTCAAATTAATGATGCATGGTCAAATGGGCATCAGGGCTATGGTACCTATGAAGTCTTACCATCAAATTAAAAGTGAGTCGAAGACTTGGCTTAATTGGGCCTATAAGTGATGTTATGATAACATTGGGCTCATATGTTTCATGGAAGTGAAATGGTAGTGGTCTCCACGGCTAGAGGTTTAACAACATGTGACGTTTTAGAAGGAAAGATGGCTATTGGCAGAAATGCATCTTGGTTTGGTTACTTGCTTGGTTTAATACGAGCGGGATGCAGTTACACTAGTTGTAAAAGTCATGGAGGAGGAACGGTTATTTCTCATGAGAATTAGACACAACCGTGGTAACCCACGATCCAGACGGTTATTTTGAGCTATAAGGTGTTAGGAAGTGATATAAAAGGAAAAGGAAGAAAAAGAAGAGGACACAAGATCATCCATACACAAATTTCAATACTTTGTCTTAGTTTACCTTTTCTTTTCCTTTAGGTGTAGTTTAGAAGTAGATTATAACTTCCATTAATTTTATATTTTGCATGTTCTTCAGGATATTGTTGAATATTATACCTTTTATCATCAATAACAATCATATTTCTATTATTGAATGAGTCCAAAGCTTATTGTTAGTAGTATTTGGAAACCCATAACCAATGGGATTCCTCCTTGGTATAATTGCCTATATTCTTGGATTCAATTGTTAATTTTGTGTCTTTGCTTTATTATGTGCATTTAACTTAGCCGGTTGGAAATCACTCAAAGAGTCCCTAAGGATTTAAGGGCTCAGATGACATATTTTGGGTTGAACCTAGACACATTTCCATGAGGGTCATGAAGTCCAACTTAGGGATGTTAAAGCAAAGTGTTGGGTGGAAACAACCCACCATGAGGTTTTTCTTTTCTTTACTCTTCACTTTTTCTGCATTTTATTTAATTTAATTTGAATTCTTGCATCATATTTCTTATTTGTATTTTACACCATCATCCTTTGACACCTTAGAGGTCACATGCATAGGCCACACCACATTACCTTATTGACTTGCTTGGCATTGACTTATTTTGTGTTGCATGCTTGGTGGATTCATATTGTTGTTTGGATTAAGTACATGAATTTCTTGAGATTTGAGCCTCTTGATTTGGATTATCATGTGCCATATTTATTTGTTCATGTGTGTTTCCTCTTTGGATTTATATTCTAGAACTGCTTTAGGGTTTTTTAAAATTGTGCTTTTCATGTTATACTTGAATATGATTATTATTTTTAGCCACTTGCCTATATACCCAACATTTGCATGTTACCATTGTTTAGCCACTTTGAACCTTATTACCCATTCTTGGTTTAACACATCCTTACCAAAAGTGAAAACCATGAAAATTTCCAACCTTTTAGGCTTAGGAAAGCATTTGTGCAATCTTATATGTGCTTGAGGTAAGTGTGGGGAAGATCATGAACATCCAATTTAAGTGTAAGGGAAGAACAATGTGTAGAAAAATTAGCAAGTGGCACCAAGAAAAAAAAGTTTTCTAAAAAAAAAATCTAGAAAAACTAGGGTTGAAGGTGTGCAACATTGTAAAATAAAAGCCTGAAATTGTGTTAATTTGGACAAAGTGTACCCTTGGGCACTTATGCTTTCTGGTATATGCATTTGCTCTCATTTAACTAAAAGTTTACCTTACTAGCCTATATAATTAGGCACCTTCACCTAAGCCCCATTATAACCAAAGGTAAGTCCTCTTGATTCAGTATGCATGTGTGTATAACAAAATGGGAAATGAGAACCAGATAGCAAGCCTATGGTAATGTATTTTCATTTGAGGTGATTGAGTATGCATCATAATCCCAAACACTTGAGTGAATGAGTGGCAAACACAAACTTTGAAGGATTTTTGTACTTGATCTATGCATCATATGTGAATTCTACCTTATATGCTATGTTCTTGTTCATGCCTTGCTTGTTGTAATTCTCTTAATTATTATGTGAAAGCTTATTGTTATGCTTCTAGGTTCATTGGATTGATATATTGTCATTTAATTTCATGCATCATGCATTTTTAGAGTTAAGAGCTCAATTGTATAGTCCTTGTATACTACTTTCATTCATGCTTCTTGGTTTAATTTTAGTTTTACATGAGGACATGTGAAAGCTTAATGGGGAGTTTAATAAGGGGCATTTATGCCACTTATCTTGCTACTAAACCTTAGCTTTTTGCATGAGTTTTACTAAGTTATTAATATAATTAATTAGGATTTTGATTTATTCCTCACTGTGTAATTTTAAAGAATTATTAGCTTTTGC
>JAMLFY010000004.1:21518554-21626041 GCA_030441495.1 Dalbergia oliveri
AGAAGATTGCCGTGCCGCCCCCACTCGGAGAAGCCACTGCGCAACCTAGCGACCTCCGCGTGATTCAGCACCTCTGTGCGTGCCACAACCCCTGCAAGCAGCGACCTTCCGCCCTTGCGCAGCGACCTCCGGCGGTTCAACACCTCAGTATCGCTGCCCCCAGTCGACCCCCGGAGGATGCACTCACGCACGCTGTTAGAGGTCTGCACGCTGGGCCACGCCTTTGCCGGAGGTTCTTCTTTTCTTTTTTCTTTTTCTCTGCGTTTGGGCCTTTGTTTCTGGTTTTTCCTTCTTTTTTAAGTGTTTTTATTTTTTTATTTATTATTTTTTGGGTGCTATGGAATGAGAAATACTTAAGCATCTATCTTTTGTGAGCATGAGTGCTTTGCTTTTGAGTTTTGAGATGAGATCTAATTAAGCTCTCTCAACTCACCTATGCTGTGATTTTGGCCACGTCCCTGCACCATACTCTTTTAGCTTCCAATGACTTATCCAGATTTTGCTTGTGGCACTTGTTATAATTTGCTCCTGGCGATAAATATGTTGTAGGAAATGTCAAATTGAGTCCCTTGTGTGATTGCCTATTTGCTTACAATTTGAGTCATGTACTATTAGAGAATTTGGTCATGATCAATGCAAAACTTTGTAGTTGAATTCTCATTGTGAGTATTTGTAGTCAGTTGAGACATCAGAATTTTTTAGTGCACTTTTCTTGAGATAAATATGTATGTACCTAAGGAGAGAGGAGAAGCTGGGCATGGTTGGTGATGATGGAGGGTAACCATGGGAGACTAGAATGAAGGGGGTTTTGGGTTGGAAAAGAGAAAGGAATAAGAAGAGGTGGTGAAGGAAGAAGGAGGGTTAATTGGGGGCCATGAATGATAGGGTGGGGTTAGGGTGTGTCAGGGTAGAGCACATGGTTTTGAAGGAGAGAGTGTTGTGTACTTGGGTTGTGTTGATATATGAATCAGTAGCAAGTTTGTTTTATAGACGATGGAGCATGGGAATGAGATGATGATGAAGAAGAAGGAAAAGAATATGTGTATTATTACTTGTCCACTCCTTATATATGTGTAGATAATACAATGGATATACTGTGTAACTGTCTACTTTCATTCCTTTAACTGTTTATCTATTTTTCACGTAATATCATGATCAGAGAGTTCATTTTTATGTCAATTCTAGAGCTCTTTGGCTTTGAGTTCTAAATATGGATTATTATACAAATGTCCTTTTGTGGTGATAGCAAGGCAAGGGATTCATCAAGAGCAATCATAATGCTCTCATGTGTTGTGGGCTTGGCAGTAATTATTCTTTAGTACTTAGCTTATCTAATAATAGAAACAGAAATAGTGTAGAATAATTTGTACATGAATTACTCTTTATCATTTTTAGTCCATTGCTGGATAATACTTTTTGCTGATTATTGAGGCATGAAATCTAAATACTTCTTCTGTTCACAGTGTCCAAATACTAACTACTTGTTTATGGGTGATTATGTGGACCGGGGTTATTATTCAGTTAAGACTATAACAGTAAGTACAACCAAGATAAATTATTGCTTTTTCTGGACTGTTTGATAGTTATCTTTTGATTATTTTTTGTTTTGCACTGCCCCAGCCAAAACCAACTTTTATCAGGTACATTTTATGATATTCATGCATTAGGGTGAGCAAAGATTGGGTGGAAAATTGTAAATTGTTCTTAGGCGGTAGTCAATGAATTGTGGGAGCTGTGATAAGAATTTAAGTTGTCTTTTTTGCCATTAGGATGAAAATGGAAATGGAACCATCCACCCACAATGGTAGATAGCTTCTTTCAAATTTTTATAACAGTCTGGTGTAACTAAGGGAATAGTGTTAAAATGTTCTGCGTTGTAGTTGTAGACTAGCTTTTCCTTGAATCAAGTTTAGAAGGCTTGTAGAGATGAAAGGTTGATTTACACGTGCATATATAGAATTTTGTATTATCTTGCAATTGTATTTTCAAGATAAGTTTGTCAACATCAACTTCTTAACTTGTGAATAATAGAGGTAGTAGAGGTAGTCACTAACAATATTGGGCATTGCGGTGATTTTAAGGATGTCATGTACTGGTATTCTAATGAAATCTCAGACTTGCAAAGTGCAATTGATACACTTTCATTGAATATTTGAGCATTGTTTCATGATGGCTTTTCATCTTTAGATATAAATGACGGTTGAACATTAAGTACACTAAATCTCAAATCATCATTTTAGTAAATTCCTTTCAGTTACTAGAAAGGTCCATGCTTATATAGAGATTTGAAATACTTTTGTAGATATTACTTACGAGGTTGCTATGATTGCCCTAGATCTCTTAAGGTGCATTTTAAGGGGGGATGTGAAGTGATGGTGAAGTTACATGGATATTTATTCTTTATTAATTTTCTTAATTTTTCTTTAATTGCCATTGTTGTTAGGCGAACTAATTTGTTATTCTATACAGCTACTTGTGGCATTGAAAGTGCGGTATCACCAGCGAATAACCATTCTTAGGAAACCCCGAAAGCTGTCAGGTTATTTAGATGGAAGCAGTAGAGACAACACCAAATTGCAGGAGATGCAAAAGAAGATTAAGGACAAGGAAAATGCCACTGAGATGAAGATGATGAAGTATGGGGTCTTTGCTTGGGCAAAGATGAAGGCAGGCTCCTCCGTACCGCCAGACACCAATGATGATGATAATGATGAGGGTGGTGGCGATGGTCTGTCGAACTATGAGTTATTGTTTTTTCTTTCTTAGTTATATATGTTGAATTTTCATATTTGTGTCTGGATACTTTTATCTATTTTACATTTTGAATAAAATTCATTGTGTTTGTTATTTATTGGGAATTTTTTATAATTTTTTGTTATTAAATATATTTTTATATTCATAATTAGCTTTAAATAAAAAATAAACTCTTAAATGATCAGTGTAACACATAAATTACAGTGATATTTATTTAAAAAAAGAATTAATTACCGACGGTTTTTCCATCGATAAGTTAAGGAAAAAAGTAAAAAAATTTAGGATTATCGATGGATTTTTTCGGAAAATAAATAAATAAAAAATTCTGAAAATATAAAATTATCGATGAAAAATCCCAAAAAAAAAAAAAAAATTTGCGAAATTCAATCATTACGACGGAATAATCCATCGGTAACTTTTAATAAATTACCGATCATTTTCCTCTGGAATAAAAACAAAAATCCGTCGGTAATGTCTATTCCTTACGAATTGCCTATTAACTTGTCCAACTCATTACCAACGGATTTTGTAACACAAATCTGTTCTAAATCCATCGATACAATTTTCACGTTTTTCCGTCAGAATGATTTCCAACTATGTTATTATCCAATTCACAAAAATCAACCTTGGTAATCCAAAAATTTGTCAATAAAATCCATCGGTAACACCATTTTTTGTGGTGAATTTTACCCATCAACCTTTGGCTATTACATACCCTAGGCTTGACAATGATTTTGAGCTTAAGGGGTATATGGTTCATCTCTTGGAGTTCCATGGGTTGTTTGGTGAAGTTCTATCACACCTAAAGAAGCTTGGATATGATGTTTTGGATTAGACCAAATAGGGTGTGAGGTGGATGATGTTAAGTCGAGACATTCCTCTTCTCCCTAGAAGGCGCTGAGAGAATCAGTTCAATCCTACCGGATGGCATGGTGAATAATTGGATGGGGATTAAGAAAGTTTTTCTAAAGCGATTTCCCTCCAAGTCTGCAGCCATCCTGGTAAAGGCCACATTAGTGGATTTGCCAATTTGATGAGACTCTACATGAGTATTGGGAACGTTTTAGCTCCTATGTGCCAGCTACCTAACCATCAGGTTCAGGAGTAACTCTTCCTCCAATACTTATATGAAGGTCTGGTACCTGTTGAGTAGGTGCATGATTGATGCTGGAAGTAGAATGCACTCTTGGACAAGACACTTGAAGAGGCCGCTAATATGGCTTGGAATTTTCAGGAATTTGGTTCCAGGGTAGCCACAACTACTAGAGGCCTTCATGAAGTGAGCCAACGTGAAATCCAATGTTCACTTGAAATTTTAGCAGGATTTCACCTTATGAGGAGCTTGTGGCTAGCCAGGCAGGAATTCTCAGCTGGTTCCTAAAGTATGTGGCATTTGCACTTCCAATGATCATCACACAGACATGTGCCCGGCCTTATAAGATGAATTAACCATGAGGGTAGCAACAACAAATCCTTTCTAGAGTCCACCTCAGGTTTAGCAAACCTCACCTTCCATCGTGAACACTTACTTTAGCTGAGAAAAATTACCTTAATTTGAAGTAAAGGAATAATTTTCATCTACAAGGCGAACCTTCACAACCAAAGTATCTGCATGAATCAGCAAATCGGCCTTTCCACCTCCATCCTCAGACTCACTATGACTTGAGATATGAAAAAGATGATGATGGAGCAAATGCAAGAAATAAAAAAAGAAATGCTGAAGTCTTGAGAGATGAAGTGATTCAAATGAAGCAAAATCAAAGCAAGAAGCCCCAACTACGAGCTTGCCCCTAAATTATGCCCTAGTCTTAAGGGGAAATATCTATACAATTACCCTAATGTCTTGGTATGAAATTCCAAAGTTAGCAAACAGATCGTGGAGGAATATAAGAAAAAGAGAAAACTAGGCACATAGGCTGATTCTGTTGAGCACCACAGCACTCAAACAACACTCAGTCCAGCATGTAGAAGATGAATTGGAATGGAAGACTCCTTGGGTGAGCGCCATAGCGCTAAACATGCTGAACGCTGAGCCTCAACAGAACAAGCAACCTTGAAAATTTGGCAGAGCTTTGGAATGGCTGAAACAGGATTTACCAATAATAGGGAGAGATGAAAATTTTACTCCACGTCATTTCCATAGAGGATGCAACCTAGAAAGGCTACTAATTAGATTGGATTCAGGACGCATTTAAACCTTCCGAAAGTGCAAGTAAACATACCTCTATTGGATGTAATCAAATTCCCAAATATGTAAAATTCTTGAAAGATTTGTGCACCAATAGGAGGAAGATCAAAGGCGATGGGGAGGAGAAGGTGACCATGGGGTAAATACCTCCTTCATCAAGCGTGACAATCTACCACCTAAGTGTAAGGATCGGGGCACATTCATTGTCCCTTGCATTATTGGGAACCTACACATCACGAAGGCCTGGCTGACCTTAGAGTTGGCATTAATGTAATGTCAAATCTTTCCATCAATCCTTGCATTTTGGAGAGCTCAAGCTACCGGGTTGGAAATTCAACTGGCCAACCTAGCATCACAAGACTTAGAGGGATTATTAGAAGATGTTCTAATATAAGTAAATGATTTAATATTCCTTACTGATTTCTATATGCTTGAAATGGAAAATGACACCAATGCCAGCCAACATACATTGATCTTGGAAGACCATTTTGAAAACTACTAGAACCATGATTGATGTTTATGTTGGCACATTATCCATGGAATGCGGGGACATGAAGGTCCAATTTAACTATTCTGATGCTATGAAACATCCCCATGAGGAACATTCTGTGTTCACATTGGTGTCATTGATTCTTTAGTTGATGAAACTTGTGGCAATCTGCTTTGTAAGGATCCAGATCCCCTTTCTCTACTTCTTTCTTCTTTCATGGGATATGATGCACTTGTTGTTTTAGAATGTCCTAAGTTTTCAAGAGATACAAGTACACCTCCCATGGCGTCATCCATCAGTCTTACCAAGTGCTCCAAGACTAGACCATGTTTGAAAAGATGCCTTGTGAAGGGTAGAGAATTTTGCTACATGAGCCCTAGGCAAACTCAGGGCTGGGAAGCCCGAAGTCCATGTAGAAAAGACCATTCTTGGTTATCGATGTGCATCCCTACGGTCCAATTGAGTTGAAAAATTCTAAGATGGTTCTGTGACATTGATGGATGTTCTTGCACCTACATGAAGTCCTGCTACCATCAAATTAAAAGTGAGCCGAAGACTTGGGCTTAATTGGCCTATAAGTGATGTTATGACATTGGGCTTCCGTTTCATGGAAGTGAAATGGTAGTGTTTTCTATCCTTGAGGTTTCATACATGTGTGCCGTTTTAGAAGGAGAACTTTTAAGTGAGTCATCTTGGTTCGGTCACTTGCCTTGGTTTAAATACGAGTTAGAACAGTTACACTAGTTGTAAAAGTCATGGAGAGGAACAATTATTTCTATGAGAATTAGACAGAGCGTGGTAACTCACACACACAATTTAGACGGTTATTTTGAGCCACAAGGTGTTTTGGAAGTGATATAAAGGGGAAGGAAAAAAAGGAAGAAGGACACCAAGATTATCTATACACAAATTTCAATACTTTGCTTAGTTTACCTTTTCTTTTCCTTTAGGTGTAGTTTAGAAGTAGATTATCAACTTTGTAACTCCCTGTTGCTTGTTCTTCTATTGTTGTTGATCTTGTACCTTTTATCATCAGGAATCAATCATATTTCCATTCTCAATCCTAAGTCCAAAGCTTATTGTTGGTAATATTTGAAGAACCCATAACCAATGGGCAAACTCCCTTCCTTGGTGTAATTGCCTATATTCTTGGATTAATTGTAAATTTTGTTTCTTGGCTTTATTTGTCCATTTAACTTAGCCGAACTAAAATTTACTACAACAATCCCTAAGGATTTAAGGGCTCAGATGACATATTTGTGGGTTGACCTCACACCCTCTATGAGGGTACTAACTGTCCACTTAGTGACGTTAAAGTAAAGTGTTGGGTGGAAACAATCCATTGTGAGGTTTTTCTTTACTTTTCTCTTTCACTTTTCTGCATTTTATTTAATTTAATTTGAATTCTTGCATTATATTTATTTTTGTTTGCATTTTACACCATCCCTTTGGCACCTTAGAGGTCACATGCATAGGCTCACACCACATGCATCTTATTGACTTGCTTGGCATTGACTTTATTTTGCGTTCCATACTTGGTGGATTCATATTGTTGTTTGGATTAAGTACATGAACTTTTACTTATGAGATTTTGAGCATTTGATTGGATTATCATGTGCCATTTTTATTTGTTCATGTGTGTTTCCCTCTTTGGATTTGTATTCTAACCGTGGTTGTTGAAAAATATGCTTTTCATGTGCATATTTGAATATGATTCAGGTATTTTTCTTATTTTTAGCCATTTGTGTATATAGCCAACCTTTGCATATTACCACTTGTTAGCCACTTTGAACCTTATTACCCATTCTTTGGTTTAGCACATCCTTAGTCAAAAGTGAAAACCATGAAAATTTCCAACCTTTTAGGCTTAGGAGATCATTTGTGCAATCTTATATGTGCTTGAGCATAAGTGAGGACATGTCCAATTTAAATTGGGGAAGAACAATATGTACTCAAAATTCAGCAAGTGGCACTAAGAAAAAAGTTTTCCAAAAAAAACTGGAAAAATTAAGGTTGAAGGTGTGCAACATTGTAAAATAAAGGCCTAAAATTGTGTTAATTTGAAAAGTGTACCCTTGGGCACTTGTGCTCTTGGTGTATGCATTTGCTCTCCTTTAACTAGAGGTTTACCTCACTAGCCTATATAATTAGCCACCTTTGCCAAGCCTCATTACATCCAAAGGTAAGTCCTTTTCATTCAGGATGCATATGTATATAACAAAATAGTGGAATGAGACCCTTAGCAAGCCTATGGTAACACATTTTCATTTGAGGTGATTGAGTGTCCATTATAACCCCATACACTTGAGTGAATGAGAGACACAAACCTTGAGAGGATTTTTGACTGATCGTGCATCATATGTGAATTCTACCTTATGTGCTATGTCTGTTCATGTCTTGCTTGCTTGGAATTCTTAATTGTTGATGTGAAAGCTTATTGTTATACTTCTAGGTTCATTGGATTAGTATATTGTCATTTAATTTCATGCATCATGCATTTTTAGAGTTAAGAGTTTAGTCTAGTCCTTGTATGCTGCTTCTATTCATGCCTTGGTTTGATCTTAGCTTCCACATGAGGACATATGAAACTTAAGCGTGGAAATAAAGGGCATTTATGCCACTTATCTTGCTACTAAATCTTAGCTTTTTGCATGAGTTTTACGAATTATTAATGTAAGATTAGGATTTTGATTTATTCCTCATTATGTAATTTTGGAAGAATTATTGGCTTTTGTATTGTTTTGGAATAAGTTATAATTACACCCGTTGCATTTAACTTATTTTTTTAGTATGGTTTCAAGCACAGGAGTTTTGGATTAAGTGCAACATGTCAAGACAGGGCTGGAAACTATTAGGAAGGAGCTAGGAACAAAAGGAAGAAAAAGCGTGGAAGCTTGCTCTCAGGTGAGCGTTGGACTCATTGGCGCTAGCTTGCAAAGTGACAACCATTAATTTTGGGCCTCATTATTCTGGGCACCAAGCTGCCATTTAGCATTGTAGCGCTCGACAACAGCCCGATTAATAGCTCATTAATATGTTTTTGGACCCACTTTGGCCCATTTTTAGCGAAGGATTTAAGGGATTGTTATAGACTTTTACCCTAGTTTTTGACCCACTTTTAGTTGCTATTATCTTCTTATTCTCTCTCTTCTTCTTCTTCTCTTCCTTAGGGATTCCATTAGTGAAGGTGCTTTGTCTTGGAGATTGTGGCAATGATTGTACGTATTTTCAAGCTCCATTTATTTTCATTGTTGTAATCCTCCAAAATAGAGGAATAGATTTCTTTACTAGTGTAGGGCATGGATTAGGAAGATGCTTGAGACTTTTTTGACATTAAATGCATTGGTTTTCTTAATGTTCTACAGTTTCTATTCCTATAATTATTGTAGTTATTATAATCTTTATTGAGATAACTAAATTAGTGATTGTCGTTTAGGAAAACCTTTAGGCATAAATTGATAGATCTATTAGTTTATATTTGAGGGAGAACATTAGAATTAACTTTCCAATTGGTAGTTAGACTATAGCAATTAGTTCATTAATTTAATGCGATTTTTAAATAAATTGAGATCTCATTTATTTGTTGTTTACATTAGTCAAATTCTAGTGGTCGATCGATCACTAGTAGAATTGCCAGGAATTTATTACTAATATCCACCAATGAGTTTAATATTTGGTCAATGATAATGAATTTTCAATCCTAGGAATACCTTGCACTAGTGTTTTCTTCATTGTTGCTATTATCTCATTGTTATTATCTTTTAATTTCAATTGCTTTAAATCTTAATTCTCCAAAACCCCAATTTTTCCAACTAAGTATTGAAGTCTTCTTGAGACGACCTAGATTGTGTCCTTCTATACATTTTTTGTGCAATTTAGAATTAAATAAATTTCTAATTTCAGAGGAGGCGACAGCCTTCATTTAGCCTTCATCCGTGTCTCGTGCCTATGACATGGTTCAGGAAGGAAGAGTCTGTCACACGGGGCTAGACTTGGGAAGTGGTAAGGCTAGGGGAGGGGTCGCTGATGTGAGTGGGCTATGAGTGTGAATAAAGAGAGGTGGCGACATACCAGGCATTGATATCATCCTAAAGGCTGGGTCCTGATGGTGGGATTTAGGTAGAGAGGTAGTGGAGGAGAGGTGGTGGAGGTGGTAGGAGGACCTGGTAGAGGTGATGGAATGGGTAGAAGGCCAGGGCATGGTGGGAAATCGACCTTCTGAGGTCGGCCTCTACCTTACAGGAATACTAAAACAATTAAAAAGTCTACATAAAAGCATTAATTAAACCAAATGAAATTTCAAATAGTCAGGCATGAATCCCACTTGTACAAATAAACCCTTATTGTATCATCATCCAAATACTTCCTATATTTACACCTACTACATGGACACCTAACTTTTGCTTCATTAATAAATTGTTGTGTTTTACATACCACACTCATAAATTCTTCAACACCACTATAAAATTTCGATTTAATACCCTCTATTAGGATGCAATCTATTGTACATCCATGATCAATTTGAAGGTAATATTGCGCTTTTGATTAACCCTACACCCTACAATTTTGTAAAGATTTCAAGTTATTACTTTCAAATACAAATTAATTGCTATTTAAACAAATTCAATTGGCTTTAAAGTTTTTTCTAATATAGTTACTTTTATTTAATCTATTATTCCTAAAGAAAAAGTTAACAAAATTTCAAGCTATTCTCCCTTAAATTAAGAGTATCCATCGTAAGATATTTATTTTACTTTGTCTTTAAAACACATTCAATTAGTCTTTACGTTTATTTAAATTATTATTTTTAAGCAAATTCAATTGACTTTTAAGTTTTTTTAATATACTTACTTTTATTTAATCTATTATTCCGAAAACATTTCACAAAATTTCTATGTCTCCCCTCAAATTATGAGCTTCCATCTAGATATTTCTTTTTATTGGCCTTTAAAACACAATCAATTGGTCTTTAAATTTAATTTTATTTAAATTATTATTTTTAAGAAAATTCAATTGGCTTTTAATTTTTTTTAATACAGTTACTTTTATTTAATCTATTATTCCTAAAAAAAAAGAGTTAACAAAATTTTAATAGGATTCCTCTTAAATTAGGAGTTTCCATTAGATATTTATTTTACTTAGTCTTTAAAACATATTTATTGGCCTTTAAATTTTATTTAAATTATTTTTTTAAACAAATTCAACTGACTTTTAAGTTTTTTTTTAAATACAATTACTTTTATTTAATCTATTATTTCTACAAAAAATTTAACAAAATTTCGATAGCATCTCCCCTTAAATTAGAAGCTTCTATCGTTAGATATTTTAGTTAATTCAACAATTATAGATATTATTATAAAAATCAACAACAGTAAATATAGATAGAAACAGTTACATTTTAATAATTATATGCAATTCACATAATCCTAAAACGTTTTATTAGCATCCTCTTATAACTCCACAACATGCATCCTGAATCTCTCAAATACAAAGAATCTCATAGCAAACAATGCAAACAAGTTAGGGAATGACCTCTATGCCCTTCCCCAATCACAATTCTCATTTCCTATAACTCTATCCTAGAAAACATAAGTCTCTATATATCCTATATACATATTAAACCATTAAATGATATAAATAATAAGGATTTAGTTACTAACCTCTATAGTAGTAAAAAATAAAAAAATGTGGAAAGCTTGGCATCCAACCAAATCCAATCCTGAAAATCCAATATGATAAATTTAAATCAACACACTTATATATACAAAAAACATAAAATAAATTAAAGATAAGAATGGCAAGACATCCCAAAAATTCATAATCGTTGCCACCCTTAAACAAAACTCCTACATTAACAAAGTAACAATAATAATTACTCACTAATGCAATAAAACACAACACTATGGGCATCCATAAATGAACAAAAAAAGTAAACCAAATCCAGAACTAAACTGATTGAACACTTACCAAAGCCCTAGATTGTAATGGTGGCCTCCGTCTCAAACGGAGCCTGGTGGGGCAAGAGAATAAAATGCGGTGGCGGAAGGTTTAGAGAGAGAGAGAGAGAGAGAGAGAGAGAGAGAGAGTTCATGGAGTGAGGAAGAAGAAGACTCATGGTAGGGGGATATATGCAGCTTCAGGTAACCAATTTAATGAAATGGTGCTTTTAATAATTGGTACTTCCTCGGTTTCCAGAAGTTTGAAATACCAAAGGTTGTGCGACAACTTGTAAAATTTCAAAACCCCGTCTACACTTGTCGGTAATAAATAATAATTAATAATTTTAAAAATAAATAATTGTCGGTGAACCAAGGAATATTTAATAAAAATAATTTAAAAAATATTATTAAATACCTTGGTTTATTTTAATAAAAAATAAAAATAAAACACAATGTTAAATATCCTATCATTCACCCATCGGCAATATTTAATAAAAATAATAAAAAAAATATATTATTAAATACCCTTGGTATACATCGGTTAATTTTAACAAAAAAATTCAAAGATAAAAAAATAAAGTTTATACACCCTTTGGACACTATGCACGCCATGTGGCGCATTTACCAACAGTGTGCTCCAATGGGTGTGGGCACATTAATAACAACCACAATTATTTCCAAAAATGTGCCAACCGTGGAAGATTTCATCAAACTTCTGATAGGATTTACTGCCAGGAGTTTTCATCGATTATCGCATTTTTCTGGTAATGTTATTTGATGAGTTAACAATCATATAAAATGTCAAACTTATTAAAAAATATGGCAACATATTAATTATTGAACAGGAACATGTCATATGCATGTCACTTGGACAAAGGTCACAATAAGGAAAAAAATTGGGCATTGGTTTGCAAGGTGATTGAACTTCCACATACTTCACATTTGTAAGAGCATTAGTCTATTTGGTGTGTAGAATTCCACATATTCCACAACAGGAGATATCCATGGAAGAAGGAAAATAACTCAAGAAGAAAGAAAATAATAATATTTTTTAATATGAAAAATTAACAAAATATAAAGAGCAAACAAATAAAAGAGTAGAAAAAAAAGTAAAAATGAACATACAAAAATAAAAATCAAACAAACCTAAACAACGAAAATTAGCAACACCTAAATTACTAATTATATTGTTCTTTAGTCCCTACAATGACATTGAAAACTTGTTTGCCAATTTAGAAAACTAGCTCTAACAAGTATATGGGTCACAAGTAATAAGAATGAATACGGGACGTCTTATGACAAGGACTAATTAAGATCAAGTACTAGTACGTTTGGTTATGTCACTATTTCCGCAGGAAAAAAAGTGATTTGAATGAATAAACAAGTTGAATTTAAAAAAAGTAATCAAATTAAAATGAAATAGAATCAATATAGATGAAAGACGGATGTTAAGGGTTAATTTCATCAAAGTTTCCTGGCTTTAATTTGCGTTACCTAATTGTCATATTCCTTTCCTAATAATGTTGTTCCCGATTGAATTTCTCATTACTAATAGTTGTAGCATGATCTCTAACTACCATAACCCTATTAAGATAAACAAGACTGCCAATTTCTCATACTATATTAAGGATAAAGAATAAGAATTCCTAAAGATCGCACAATACAAGCATCTTTCAATGGTATAAAACCATACATCAATTAATGAGTGATCAAGCCAAGATTACCATTAAGATTGCTAGAAAATAAGAAATGTATTAAAAGGAAATTCAATAACAAAAGGGATGCAAAACTAGTTCTAAGAATCCAACTCTCTAACACCTAAGAATCTTAGCAAACAAAAATAAAAGAAAACAAAATAATAAACCTTGGAGTCATGCCTAATGGAATGAGCACTAATTCTTAGCCTATGTCTCTCCCTAAACCCCCTGGCTCTCTTCTTTCTAAACAATCATATATTTAAAGAAAGAGTTAATACTTATTTAGTTTCTAACTTTATACTTGTAGTCATTTTAGTCCAAACTTTTAAAATGAGTCAAATTAGTCCTAATATTACAAAACGTGAGTCAAGTTAGTCCTCATTCCCATTTTTATTTAACCTTTTGTTAATTAAATGATTCTTTGTAATGTTAAGTGATATTGATATGCTATGTATTATCTAAAGTATAATGAAATTTAAACCAACTCATTTTTGTGTCTAAAATTGCACAAATAAGTTATTTTATTATTTAAAAAAGAGATTTAAATGAGTTATTTTGTATAATTTTGGACATTAAAATGAGTCATTTGAAACTTAGTTCTACTTTAGATGATATAAAGTATATGAAAGTATCACTTAACGTTGCACATCATTGATTTTTTTATGGAATGTTAAATAAAATGGTTGTAATATTAATTTAATCATACTTATAATGTTGGGATTAATTTGACTTTTAAAAGTTAATGACTAAATGACTTGTTAGTGTAAAGTCAATGACTAAAATGAACATTAACTCTTAAAGAAAACACAATGTAAAATTGAATTTGATATCTTCCATGATTTTTCCTAGATTTTGGGCAAATCTTCTTATCCTTTTGTATCTCAAATTTGATCCAATGCTCCAAATCTTTTTATTATCTCTTCAAATCTTTAACTAATTTTGCTATCTTTTTGTTATGCAAACAAAAACACAATTTATGATAATATCTACCGGTTAAATCCAAAAACTCAAATTAAATAATAGTTTCATTAATAGTGAAATATCTTAAATTTAACAAAAAATTAGAAGATTTAAGGAAAAAAATTTAAATTTTTTAACAAATAAATGTGAGAAAAAGCCACTAAGATTAATCTAGTGGTGATGGGTTTAGGTAGCAAGCATGAGGCTAGATTCGAATCTCATTATGACCAATATAATTTTTAAAGTACAAAAAAAATAAATGTGAGAAAATAAGACAATAACGCAAGTTATCAATGGGCTTAAAAAAGTGTAAAATTAACCTTTTACATGCATTAAAATTGTTACAGGATAAAACCCTCAAGCCAAAGGACATGCAAATCGACCTTAGTAGCTCAGCATCCTGAAAAATTAAAGGCCATGTCTAGGTTGACACTAGCCACCTCACCCAAAAGTGGAAAGCTCCTCATTGGAAGGAGCGTGGAATCAGAGCTTAGAAGAAGGATATTCTAGAAGGAAAACGGACTCAACATAATGGTCTTCCACAAATTGTGGAAAGGATAAGGTCTTCTATAAGGAGTTAGCTCATGATTAGGGTTACCAAAGGGCAAGTCGAAGGAAGTATAAGTAGCTCATCTTTTAACGGTATGCTATATTTGCTTTTACACTAAACACTTTTAGATCCTTGTTAACTTAAGCATTGGAATCCTAGTTCCCCTTCCAAGACATTAGGACAAATTAAGGAGAAGAGAAGTATCTCACCACCCCCTTCAATCATGACACAGAGCACCAAGGTTTAGCTATCCTAAGGTTTTTTTATTAATAATCAACAAAAGGTGATTACAATTGAAAGGTCCAAAAGGGACAATAAGGTCTAAGTGGGTATCCCAAGTTTTCTAATTACATCAGAAGCTACTCAAAATATCTAACAAAGAGGGAAAGTGTTTGACGGTATCTTGAGAATCCTCTGAGAGATGATGCTATTGAGAAAATTTCTTGGCTGGAGGAATCCTTTTGCTCAAACACCTTAAGATTTCTTGCGATCCATATTCTCCAAATCAAAAAAGCCACAAAAATTCTTCGTTCTTCTGCATTTGGTGATGACTTCATCTCGCTCACCAACTTATCTGACCACCATTCCTGAAAGGTATTCTCATAAACAAAAACTAATTTTTTATTTTTTATTTCTTTTTGAAATTTAATTTTTATATCTTGTTATTAATTTCTTTATAAGGAGTGTTTCAGTTCTCATTCACAAAAAAAATTACCGTAAATGCAACCCCCAATTAAGCATGTTATTTGTAAATATAAAGTGATAAAAAGTTATATAAAAACGAATTTCTCTCAACTTTATCGGTGTCAAAATCAAACCATCAATTTTGAATGTTGAATCAATTTGATGGACTTGTCCGAAAGTCTCAAAGCCGTTAAATCCAGGGAGGAACTAGTGGTAGTCCATGTTTATGGCTGATTTAGCTAATTTGGGACCATTGGTTGGAAATTTAATTCTCTTCGTTGGGTCCTATATGTCTTTAACTCCCTATTTGTGTTTGAAATATAAGAAAGTGATTGATGAAAGCACAATAACGGAAGAACAATAGTAGAGTGTACATTTTACTTAATCAGAAAATAAAAAAGCTGTATGTGTGGAAGAAGATAAATTTCCCAGCACAATGACGCCACCTCTCGTAACGCGTGGGTTTAATTATGCTTTTGGTTTATCCAAATATTGTGATTTATTCGTTAGATCTTTTAAACTTGCATTTAGATTGTAAATATAGATATGTTTATGTAAAATATCACAACATTTCTGTTTCGTTCTCTATAATATTATAATTTTCTTTTGATCTCCCAAAATATCACTTCTTCTTCTTCTTCTTTTTTTTTTTTTTTTTTTGGTATGCCATTTAGTTTTCTTTACTCATTAGTCGATTTGTCCCCAGTCTCCACCCCTGACGCCAGGCAACGGATAACACTTACAGTCTAACAACAGAATTAAACCATAATTAAAATAAATAAATTTTCAAGAAACTAAATAAAAAATTTTGAAAAATGAGAAAACAAACAGAAAATTTGTGACATTATGAGAGACTAAAAATATAATTTATCCTAATTACGTTTGATTGTGGTACAAATTAAATTCCATCCATATGTTAATGAGCAAAAATACAACAATATTCCCGGTAGCAAAATTGTACTTGTCCATTTCCACTACTTGATGTGGAAGCCTCAATTCCGAAATTAAATTCAGACCGTACCACACACACTCGAACTGGCCCTCTCCGGCAACTTCAAGTGGAAGATACTGCAGTTTGAAAGAGGGGAGTAATTTCCTGCATGCTGCCTTTATTTCTCTGTCACTTTCTCAAACAGTCTAGTCCTAACATCTGTTGGGAACTCCCTTGTAACACAAGCCAAACCAGACACTAAGCTAGCTAAAGGGTATCCAAAACTTGAACATTGGTGGTCATGTTACACATGACATGACCAACGAAGATCGCGGTTCTGGTTAATTCACTTCCCTTGCATGTATGGTAAAAATGTTGAGCACAATTGACACGTGAAAGATACATCTTAAATTAATCATAAACACTATTACGTCCTAGCTGGTATTTGGAATTGGAATTAGACGACTCAATTTCAATTTTCATATATATTTGGAATAACATATAAAATTATAATTATAATTCTAAATATAATTCTATAGAATTTAAAAACAATTAAAATTGACTCTTCTTAATTCCTAACCAATATCCTAAGAATTATCAATTTCAAAACTTATTAACTATCTCCCTCCTCATTAAATTTATTTAATTTCTAACAACTTTGTTGCAATCCTTTGGTTAAGTCAAACATGAAATTTAAGATCTAAGTGAATTCTAATTTTTTAAACTGAAATTTCACATTACAATTTCTACTCCAACATTCAAACAGACCCTTAATTGCTCTTAGAGAAAGACAAAAAATTTATTATGTACTATTTATTATTTGACACATTGATTGCTATATTAAAAAATATAAAATAAGACATAATAACGGTATACAAAACTAAAGTATTAACAAATGAAAACTTCTTATTCTAAAATCATCTAAGAACTTCTCCTTAAACCAAAGTCTAGTCTATATGAGTTGCAAAATGTACACCAAAATGTTTGTTCTTTGTTTTAACATATTGCCATTGTATTTTTTTTTATACATTATTCTATTGTATGGTGCATATTTATTTTTGTGTTGAAACTTGAGGAAATTAAAGGAGGGAAAAAGAGAGATGACAGAGAAGGTTACGTTGGAAGAGAATATTTATAACGTATACAGAAGGAGCATGTACTGGGTGCAGGCTATTTTGGAAGAGAGTTGGCAGTAGCTAAGGGGTGAGAGGAGCAGTGTACATGCAATGTGGCATGTAGATGCATGGACATATATATGGTTTTGAGGGAAAAGGACAAAGAGGACCAGCTCTGCTCTGATGGTAGGGTAATAACAACAGGCTAATTAGCATGAGTTTTCATCCCTCATCACACACACGCAATGCACACATAGCCATTCAGATATATATTGGAATTGGCCTGAAATTGATGGCAAGGGGGATAATGGTTGATGGGAAAGATCCTTCTTCCTAATGCATGATACATGTTGGTGGGTTAGGTGGCAAACCCTGCCCCTCTTCACTGGACCCATCCCTGGATTCCTGCCCCTTTCTCTCTTTCCCTCCCTCTCCTTCTCACAAGAGAAAACACAATCCAATTTGGACTAGAAGTTATATAGCCAACTCATTTCTCTTTTTTCTTAAGCAACCTCCCCCCTTCACAAAATTCACACAGCATAGATATATCAATATGACATCACCATGTAATGTTCTTTTCCTAAGAAAGCCTCTATGCCCCAATTGCCCCATCAATACTTCCATGATTCTAGAATTTCAACTGAATATGCTCCATATATAATAATAAAGAGACATTTCTATAGAATTCCTTTTGATTTTCATTTCTAGATAAAATAGCACTTTATTATCGAATATGCAGTATAATAGCACATCCAACTAGTACTTTAGGAACATGCCAGTAGTTCACTCTTTCCTCTCAATTAGACTACTTTCCCATATCCAATGTCGTTTGCTTATGCTTTTATTAATAAAATCATCATGATGAGCATTACCTCTAAAGTCACCAACTTCACATTAAAGTTGCACAATGTTTCTGAAATCTGAATCTTCATTTCCCTGCTGGCCCTTAACAACGGAATCAAAATGACATGAAAAGCGTCTTGCTGCAGTTCTAATTCCATCATTATATTTAAAGACAACTGTCTTTTGCAAAGAGAAAACCCCCCTCTACTTGTCTCCCAAGTGAGCAACTAGTTTATCATTAGGAAAATAATTACGAGTCATGATCTTACACATGCAAACACTTCATTGGAATATATAATATATTGAACAAGTTGAGGCACAAAAGCAAGCTTTCCTTCTTTCCTTTTCTAAACACAATTCAATTTTAATTTCTTCATTCTTTTCATATACACTAAACATCATTTTAACATCTAGTTACCTGCGTATTTTTTTTTCCTTCTACAAATGCTTAACCAATTGGTTTTCCTTTTATTGGACATAAAATAAGGTGGAGTGTAATTCTTTTATTTATTTATTTGACACTATTAATTAGCTCACACACAATAAGAAGAGAAAAAAAAAAAAAAACCAGGGATATATATGGAAGTTAATGTTTAGAACTATAGATTCAAACATCCTCCCCACCTCTCTCTCTCTCCCTCTCTCTCCCTCCCAACTTACTTTTCCTTTCCAAATATTCACATAAGAGAGCAAACACTCTCCCTAAAACTGATAAGGTATATATAAGCCATCCTTCAGAAAATTGAAGAGCTAGTTTATTCCCATCAAAGGATGTTGTGCGGCAAACTCTAGTCTTTTTCATTGGTTCTTTAACAATAGCATGGTTCAACCTTTGAGCATATCTGCAATCTTCTCTCATATATTCATTCAAAGTGGAGAGCACAGTATCATTCAGCTGATCTTGGAAGATTTTTGGCAGGCCTAGACCACACCCAAATGAGATATGGCTTTCTTCCCTGCAAATTTCATGCTACAAACCGCTCAGCATGATGATCACCAACATCCACCTTCCCTGAACTCAATTCTACCCACATGTGCACCACAAGATTATCATGGTACTTACTGTCACCATTCAACACAGAAACAAATTAACATCACAAGCACACACAGTACACTAAAAAATATTATGTGCCTAATATAATACCTTGTTTTTCAAAAAATGTTGATGATATATATATATATGCAGGGGGAGCATCCTTTCTAAGGAAGAGATCTATGTCATTTTCAGGGATTGAACTAGGAGAAGAGGCTAATGCTGAGGAAGATTTGTCTGATGATGGATCACAAGTAGGGAGAAGAAGAGGAGGCTCAACATGGAGCAGGTGAAGACACTTGAGAAGAGCTTTGAGCTGGGAAACAAGCTTGAACCTGAGAGGAAAATGCAGCTGGCAAGGGCTCTTGGGTTGCAGCCTAGACAGATTGCCATATGGTTTCAGAATAGGAGGGCTAGATGGAAGACCAAGCAGCTGGAGAAAGACTATGATCTCCTTAAAAAACAATATGAAGCTATCAAGTCAGATAATGATGCACTTCAAGCTCAGAACCAAAAACTTCAGGCTGAGGTTTGTTACTCTTCTTCTACCTCATAATCCAATCATTATATGTTTCTTTGGGTCACATGTCTACTTTGACATGATCTTTTGCCTTTTAATTTTTACTCATTTTTTGTTTTGCTTTTCATTATACAAAAGATAGGAATGATAAAAAACTAGAGGTGTTCAAGTTCTCATAGATTGTTTTGATTCTGTAGAATAAAGCTTGACAATGATGAAACAATTATCTTACCTTTTTTTCCTTCTTTGCATTTCGAAGTATTTATGCTTTTTTGACTTTAGGATGATTTTCAGACCCATTCCTTTCACTCCACTTCTCCACGTTATAACTTTCTAAAATGCCGCCTTTTCTCCTATCATCATCGACAGCAGCTTCATCAAGATCCTTTTCCACTGATCAATTTCATGTCTCTCTTTGCACTGGTTTTGTGCGTATTCATTTAGTTTTCATCCTACCATATTCTACAGATATTTTATCAAATTCTAATTACATTAGCACTTATGTTTTTGGGGGCCATGTTGTGGTCCTGCTTTCTGCATATATATATATATATATATGGTTTGTTGTGCCCTTTCATAGATTAGCTAATTCTTTTGCCTATGACTGTTGCAGATATTGGCACTGAAAAGTAGAGAGCCAACTGAGTCTATCAACCTCAACAAAGAAACAGAAGGGTCCTGCAGCAACAGAAGTGAGAACAGCTCGGACATCAAGTTGGACATCTCAAGGACACCAGCTATTGACAGCCCTCTATCCAGACACCAGACCACTAGCAGACCCCTCTTTCCATCCACTGCTGCTAGGCTAACTACTGCAGGATCAGTGCCTCATCAGCTTTTCCAAACTTCTTCAAGGCCAGACCACCTCCAATGCCAGAAGATGGATCAAATGGCAAAAGAAGAGAGCTTAAGCAACATGTTTTGTGGGATGGATGATCAATCTGGGTTCTGGCCATGGTTGGAGCAGCAACATTTCAATTGAATCAAGAAGGGAGAGTTATAATTTATGAAGAGAAGAGAAGAAAAAGAAAATTGGAATGTAGTTTTTCCATGTAAAATCAAGAGGGTGCCAAATTAATTTACCATACTTTATGAGTTTTCTTAATTAAAACCCATGTTTTGGAAACTTGATGTATAAAATAGGATATATCAAGTAGAAGTTTTTATGGTGGAACTTGGAAATTTTTATTTGAAGGAATAAAGGGCTATTCACTTCTTCTTTTTTTTTTTTTTTTTTAAGTTGATTAGTATAACAAGTTTTTCTTGAAATTTTGAGTAAAATTCTGTGGTTGGATTAATGGACTGCGAGAAATTTTTCAAGTGACAGTACCATGCTTGTTAGTGTCTGACTTGCAGGCATTAGCATGGCCCATTAAAATAAAGCGGATTCTCTCGTTACATGTTTACTATTCTTTAATCCAATTATTTTTGCTTGCTTTGGAATCATACCTTTGTACTGTTGAGCAAAAGTGTTTGGGAGTGCTTTGAAGAAAGACCCTCTAATGATTCATGCTGATTTCATCAATCTGTACCAGCGGTGAACAAAATCCAACTCAACATAGACAAAGTATACATAAAAAAAAAACAGAAGAAAATAAAGAAAATAAAGAGAATCAAACACAGATTCCAAGAGGAGAAGAGGACAAACAGATGGAAGAGTGAAAGAAAACAAAGAGAGTTGGAAATGGTCATTCTCGTGAATGGGACGTTGTCGATTTTCTAGTTCATGACAAAGTAAAAACAATGGGGTGTCATACGAAATTTTTGGGCATAGTGAATGATAAGCAATTCCTATAATATTATAATTTAATTTCTATACAATGAAATTTATACTAATACTATCAGTTAATAAAATTTTATTAAAATGATAAATCATGAAAAATAACTATCACTATCATAATTAACTATCATAATTTGTTCTTTTCATGAAATTCTATTAGCTGATACAGTAAAATTATTTCACTTCACCATCAATGTAAACAAATCAAACTCATTATATTAAGTGTAAATATAATTTTACGATTTATATTAAAAAAATTTCTGTATGCAACTTTAGTGAGGGACACCTAACACACCCTAAAAGCAAATAGAGAGATGTCAATAGGAAAGAGAGAAAAAAAAGAGTGAGTCTCCTATTCCTATGAGATAGTGTCTAGAATATGCATTTTATGGATCCTCTGTGCGGATACTTTCTCATATGTAGTGTTTTAAAATACGATTGTGGTCACAAATGTAGTTATGATTGTGATTGTTGCAATTGTAGATAACAGTTATCGCGATGAGCATTGTGGTTGATATAATGTGAATTTTTTGTGTTTGTAAATTGAAAATAAACCCGTTGCGACTTCTTATGATCTTGATGCAGTCTGTTGTGCTCGTTGCATCTTAACACAACCTGCGTTGTTAATTTATGTGAAAATATATGCATTACATCGCAATTCGGTTAATGAGGTTGTGTTACGAACCACAACTACAGTATATAATGCAGCCCACAATTTGAAACAATGTTCATAGGTTTAATTTCTTCTATTCCCTTGGCTCCTCTCTTTTTAAGTAGCTTCTAATTATTGAAAAAGAAAAATCTAGAATGCATGGTTAGGATTTTGAGTTATCCAACATCACTACTCTATTAAAAATAAGGGATGTTGTAAGTATTATTTTTTGATACCTATTCAAAAGGATGGTAGAAGTGATCCTTAACTATTTGAGAGTAAATTTCCATTTTTTTCTCAATCAATATTTAAATCACATCTCAAATGTCATTTGAAAAATATCCAAAAAAAAAGTGCAACTAACATTAATTCTGAAAATGTATTTATCTCAGCCAAAAGGCCAAAAAAGTATAAGAAAATTAGTTATCTAATTATCATTGATAAAGTATCATAATATTGCATGTAATGAATAGTAAATACTTAATAATCTATCGGGTATCAAACAACTTTGGTCGCACCCACTTTTTGGGCACTGGTCAGCAGAGAATTCAGTCACTACTGCACTTGATGTGTTTTCGTATTTTTTCAACAATGTTATTTTGATATTTAAAAGTAGGTGTTCATTTAATTATTCATTTTATTTTTATTGGATGACTTTGACTCTTACTTATTTCAGTCATACATATTTAATATTATTATATTTAATAGATGTTAAATAAGTATTCACTTTTAAATATTTAAATATAATTATTAATTTTTTTTAGATCATTACCCCCACTCTTTGTCATCCAACCAAGTCCCATGCATTTTTATATTATTTTTATTGAATGAGATTGTGACTCCTTCTCCTCCTGTCATCCATATTCAATATCATTCAAATAAATACTCGTCCAAATATAATTACTGATTTCTTTTGAGATCATTGTCACCCACTCTTTGTCATCCAACAAAGTCCCATGCATTTTCATTTTTCAACCCCACTTTCAATTCACTGCTCTTTCTTCTCTCTCTCCTTGTACACTTTCTTCTCTCCTCAATATGGAAAATGTGACAATGATGACAGTGGTCAAAATTGCACTGAAAGTATATCAAATGATAAATTGTCACACTCTGTTAGTTCGCTGAGACCTCTACACGTCACAAAAGACTGTTCAATGCCATGCAAACTGCAACGTAATAGTAGAAACTTCAGCTCAGGTGAATATGCATGCAGTGATACAATATTAAAAAATTTCACTGATTTTAATGTTCTTTTCCACCTTATAGTGTACTATACTATTCGTTAATGTTATTTGATCTGTTGTTTTCAGAGTTGCCAATTAAAGTATGGATCATATCATATCATAGTAGGGGCAATCACAAATGAATCTTGTCACTTTCGATGTCTATTTCTTCCCCTTCTACCACGCTTTGCTTGCATCATTTTTCCATACACTCGTTGTCAAATTGATAGCTGCTACGCCACCTAACCCTATAATTTCTTTTCTAGGATGAATGAGTTGTTCCCTAGACTGCCATATATGTTTCATGCGATGATCGTTCTCTTTCTCTATCATCTTATCTGATTTAATTTCTTGTCCACCAATAATAATCATATTTGTGGAGTTACAATACATAAGCTAATTTATAAATGTCGACCACAAATAGTAACCTGCCAGAAAATGCAAGAATCAAACACATGTCCCTGTGCTAGAAATAGATAAGCGTACGAGAGTCTTGGATGTGACTGGTGTTTTAAATTGTGGTTGCTATCGGTTATGATCGCATTGCTATGATTGCAGAAATGCGACTCGCAACACACACATATTGCGCCTGATGCGATATAAAATTTTTGCGTATATGCAATTGAAAAGGAACCCATTGCAGCTATATTTGAAGCCTGATTGTGCCCTGCCAAAGTTCATACATTGTTGATTAAGTTACGCCCGATTAATTTACATAAAATGTTCACACTGTAATTGCAGTCAACGCCCTTGCACCACACAAACCAATTACGACCGTACATGGCGGCAATTAAAACCTTGGATGTGACCGTGAGAGTTAGAGTGAAGTCTTTCTAAAAATTTTACAAGGGATAAAGTTGTAATATAAATAATAGTAAGGGATAATTTAAGAAAGTAAATTTATTCAAAACCACTTACATTTCTATTTTTTTTAGAAGCCGGGTATTACTAGTTTAAAAAATAAGTGATAAATCTGTTATTGTAATTACAAGTATTTTTTTAATAAAAAAACAATTCAAACACTATGAAAAATATATAGAAGCACTTTTTTAAATTTTTTTTTCTTAAAAAAAGTCAATGCAAACACACTCATATTTAACTTGAGTTCATGATAAAAGACTGAATTATTGAATACGACGAATCTTCTCTTAATTTTTTTTCGTGGGTAATATAACGACGTGGAACTGTGAAGTGAAATCTTTTTTTTTTTTGGGTCGAAGTGTAACTGTGAAGTGAAATCAACAGTTCACTACCGTGCTCAAAATAGGCGACTGAAAACGGACAAAAAAAGGGGGATTTGCAGAACTACAATTGATAATATGACCCAAAAAAGGGAAAAGGGGAAGAAGTAGTGGTCACACACTTATATTTCATATTCAAACAAAAAAGATCAGTTCTTGCAGTTATGATATAACTTACAAAAAGGATGTTAGGTTGTAATGATAATGACTAAGTAGTAACAAGACACACAAGACACATTTCTAAAGAAATTTGCTTGAAAGCAATTGCTTCGCCTGAGCCCTGAAGGCAAGCAACTCGTTGTAATTTGGGGCATGATATTAGGAATATATATGATATATTTGGATATGGAACTTGAGTGACACACTGACACCCAAATTAGTCTTATGCACGGCTTCATCACAAAAGCATGATATACCCAAGAATCCATAATTTCTGTATTAAACAATGCATGTGATAATATCTTCATTGGCTAGAAGATATCTATTTCTATATTAAAGTATTGCGCTGTTATACTTATGGGATCATGTGAACTTAGCTTGAAAAATACTTAGCAAATGGCTGAATTTTTTGGCATTTTATTTGATGAAAGTTTCAGAAGCCAACTACGATTTTAAGCAATGTTTATTGTTAGTGGGCATAGTTATCAATTAACAAATAGTGGAATCAGAAAACAACGTTTAGTGGCCACGTGCTTGACGATTCCTAACTTGACATGTAGCATAGGGTAGTTAGGGTTTTTGTAAGAGTTTGCAGAATGTGGGCATTCCCAGCATGTTTGGGGATTATAGTGCCCATAAAGAGTGTGGAGAACATGTGACACTTAAAATGTCAATATGCAATAATTTTGTAATTATTGGTTTGCTCTTTATATTTTCAGAAAGCGTTTCTTATTTTAATGTAGTAATAATGTGTCCTTGCATATAATTGTATAGAAAGCAAGTATTATAATGTTTGGATTCTGTCAACGGCTAATTAAACAAAATTTCAAGTAGCCTTTTAGTTGGTTACGGCAACTATACTAGGTTTCAAAGGAAACTCTGTTATGGCTAACTTATCCACATTTTCAAGTGTAAACTTAATTTCATCTATTTTCGAGGTTGATGCTGTGAGTTAGTTGTTCACACATGTGCTGCCACTATATAGAATTAGTAAGTTGTATGGTATCTATTCGATGAGCAGTATTATTTCATAATACTATATATTTGTATGTAATATGATCACTTTGTTTATTATTGAGTTGGAAAAAATATTTGGACAATGTCATATAGTTATATATACATATATGGTAGGTGCAGAAGACATAGGATTCTTTGGGGTTTTCTAAAGATGGAAGCCCGTTTTTAAGCCACCTAGTGCTAGCCCATGTGATTGAAGTGGGTTCCAGTCTGCTCTTGCTGATCCTGTCCATTCTATAGGCTAGTTTTCTATCACCCTCACTGACCTAACTTTTTTTTGGGGCTATTTATGACTCCATTGAATTTGAATATGTTTATTATTTTTATTGTGTGTACAGTTTAGTCCTTATTTTTAAATTCATTTATTTTATCTTTTGAATTTACAACTTGCATTTTATGTCATATATGCATATTTATTAGATTTAACTTTTAATTTTAACCCAGTCAAGCAATTTAACTTAGTTCAACCAATAGATAACAAGTTAACTGAATATAATTAAATAAATATAAAAAAATTATATAATCCAAAAACAAAAACCCATCAAATACTTTAGTTTTTTTTAATAAACATTACATGTTGCATATTTTACATATATATATATAGGCAGAAGTTGTCATTGGTTTTTTCACTATCTATTACAAGTGAAGAACCCGTAAACAAAAGGGGAGCAAGATACAATTCAAACCTCCAAGAAAGCAATAAAGAACAAAATAATAAACACTAAAAGCACCCACACAGGAAATTATTTTAACTCCCAAGCCAATATCAAGGCCCACCAAAAGTTCCCCAATATTTCTTGGTAGAAAACAATGATGCTCTATAGCACGATGTGACTCTTAGAAGAATTTGCCACACAACAGGATTCGTAGCACCTGACATATTGGTAGAGGATTTATAGGGCTCCCAACTTTGCTTTGATCCAGTTGTGAGAGGAGTGGAAACCGCATAGGTGCATAGTCAAGGGAGTTTTTATGTTGGAATGCCCCATTAAACTCACAGCCATAGGTGCTGGGCATGAGTGCAATGGGAAGTGAGTCCCACGTACATCGTGGAAGAGAAATTGGAACCAAGTGGTTCTATTATAAAATATGAGGATTGTCCATACAATCTATAAATTAATAGAAGCTGTATCTTCTCAAACCACTGGGCTTCTAACAATATAAAACTTGGGGTAAAAAATTATTTGGGTCTTATTATTTTATAATAGTTAAAATTTTATAAAATTATTTTTGTAAAAATGACTTGGCCAGATCAAACAAATAAGGCCGATTGCTGGTTTTTAATGAAACCAATTTCATATCGGTTTTCAATTGCTTGTTGATTCTAAGTTTTAACTTAGCTGATTACCGGTTGTTTATTGGTTCAATCAGTCGGTCAAGCTAGTATTTAAAACTATGGGTATATTTTAGAAACCAAGAACTCGAAAAAAGAGAAACACGAAAATGAGTTGAATAATGTCCATATTTGTATATATTGAAGCGTCTTTCTACAAAATGGAGATGCCTATTTATAGGTCTAGAGTAATAAATATAAAGGAATAAAAATCAAATCAACCTCACTACAAGATTTAGCGAGATACCGATGAGTTTATTGATACAAATATTATCGACGGTAACTGCAACTATCAAAGCCAGAGGAATACCAATAGGAAAAAATTAAAAACCAATTGGTACAATTATATTAAAGGCATCATTGAGGTCATCAAGGAAATAATATTACTTAGGTATTTTATTTTTACCAATGAGTATTCTATTTTTACCGACGGTATTGGAAATTTAAAAAATTATTTATTTTTTACCAATAAGGATTTTATTTGTACCAATAGGTTTAGGAAATTAAAATTTTTTATTGATTTATTAGCGATGGGTTTATGAAGGGTTTTAAATGTTTATTTTGTTATTTTTTAAATCCATTTTTTCCGAGATGGTATTTTTTTTTCTTTTGGTTGATGAATACATTGTCGTATGTGAAGAATTTATATAAACTATCTCATTGTTTGACATTTATTCATTTATTTTTTATTTATAATTATCAATTAAAATGAAATGAAATAAGTAAATAATGAAATGAAAATTAAATAAACAAGTATCCTTTACGACCCGACTTGGGCACGTGAGGGCACATGAGAAATCCAATTCTCATTAACCCTCATGACCTTATCATCTTCATATGCACATAAAAAGATTCATGACATAGTTTTATCCTTTTCTATGTGTCAATCACCTTTTGGCATCTTAATTATAAAAATAACTCACATAGTCCATTGCAAAACATAATGATATATTATCACAAATTGTTCAGAAGGTCCTTTATATATAAAGTGACTACAAAAAGTAAAAGTCTTAAACGTCAGAATAACATTCTTATATATACGACTATGTACAAGACAACATGCTAGACACCTCACCTAAGGGGCTCGAACTGTATCTAATGCGTTGGGAAGAAGATGGCGTGGAAGTATCGGCGCTGCCATATTGTAAATAGAGAAAAGGAAAGGAGGGGTGAGTTTTGTTATCAAAACCTAGTGAGTGAGTCTTACCTGGAACCCCCTCCATGGGACATTAAAGGGCATGCAGAAAATCACAATAATATAGATCTCTAACCAGTTAATATAGTTATAGGAATATAAACATACGCAAGAGTATTAGAAATGCCTTATCTTATAAAACACTCCAATAGTACATCAATAGAGAAACAGGAATCTCTATATAATTACTTTGGTTACATCTGGCGCTACGTATCGTCGTCCCAATGTACTAGTCCATTCTTTATCCACAATTCTCTGGTTATATTTGGGCGTTATGTACCGTCATCCCCAGTGTACCAGTCAATCTCTATTCACGGTTCTCTAGTCACATCTGGGCATTACGTATCGCCGTCCCCAATGTGATAACAATTTCTCTAAATCTCTGGCCTAGGCATACTTGATACCAAAGTTGAGGATTCACTGCATTAACACGGCGTTTCTCTATATCTACCTCCGTTGATCAAAGAACCCAATATCATGTTTAAATTGTAAAAACAAGGCATCTATCCTAGGGTGTAAACTCAGTCCAATGGAATTCATAACTCCAGAAGATCATACAATCATCAACAACACATGTTCTCACAATTTAGCTTTGTCAAAAACACTTTTCATCAACAATAGTCCCATGGGTTTATCAAAAACATGCTCATGTTCTTAATTCAAAAGTTCATAACATAACAACAATAGAAATTCTCTAATCTTTTGCAGTAATCTTTATCAATCATGCATAAAATCACTTCTTTAATGAAAATAGCCATAATGACCAACATAGAGATTACAGATGGGAACCCACTCACTTGGAGTGGCAAAAGACAGAGGAAAGCACGGAGTTTGGAGGCAAAATTGGCACCCGTATCTATCATGGGAAGGTTAGAACATTAGATTAGTTCCTAGGATCACTAAAAACTTCAAATTCCTCCCTAACATAAAGAAAAGAGCTCTTCACCCTAATGAGCATAGAAACCTCCCTAAGGACAAGAATAGATTGAAGAAACTAGAGCAAAAGTAAGAAACTCACTACCAGAAAAATGGTATTTCCTGCGGTTTTCATTTGGATTTCCGTTTCACCCACCGCAAATGTTTAGCGGCGGTTCCCCGCGCGAGAACGGCGTCCTTAAACCATTTAGTGGCGGTTTGGAGAAACCGCTGGAATGACCGCCGCTAAAGTAGATTTCTTGGCGATTATGGTGGCGGTTTATTTTGTGGCGGTTCGATGAATATAGTGGCGGTTCAAAACCGTCGCAAAACGGCTTTCTGGCACCAAATTATAACATTTACCTGCGGTTTCAAACCGTCGCAAAATAGCATGGTGTACCAATTACTAGCGGTTTCAAACCGCCGCAAATAGCATGTGCTTATTGTATACCAATTCCTGGCAGTTTCAAACCGCCACAATAAAGCTCAATGACAAATCACCTATATATATATTTTTTGCTTTTCAATATTTTACTTTTAAACATGAAAAACATTAATTGGTATCCTGTGTAACACTAGTAATCAACAATCATGAACAAAAAGGAAAGTTACATAGAAATTCTTAAACTTTTAAATAAAGAACATGTGTATCAAATGTCATAATATAATGTTGAATAATAATTAGCAGATCCAACACATAAGAGAAAACTAAAAGAGCATAACAACAAAAAAGTGTCTCAAGTGAAAGCTAAACAAAGCAGCCTTGAGCTATGATTTATTCATTTTCCACTTTGGTTAGAATGATCATCATGGTGTTGAGCATCATGACTAGCTGAGAAAGACGAACACTTAGTGAAATTGGTCCACTCCCTTCATCTGGGGCTTAAAATTATGAATAGAAGATAACTTATAACAACTTTTTCACTACTGCGTGTACATAATTTTGTACAACACAAAATACCAAAAACAATCTAATTAATTTTAAAAGTTCTAAAATACGTACCATCACATTAATTAGAACAGCCAATTTAGGTGGCAAGTTACATGCAGTTACATGTGTGCATAAACAAGGTTGATACTTCAATCATATCCTATCCTATAAAACTCTAAACCCTCACAAGGCATACCTTGAAGTTGAAGGCCACATACAGCAACTATATTATACAGCCAAAAACTTAAAAATGTTATTTTGATTACTATAGAAGAAGGGGAGCTGTTTGTGCAACATAATTGTGCTCAAAATTTTAAGTCATTAGTAATACAAAGAAATGGGGTTGGCTCTTATCCATACAGTTAAGATTGAAGCATGGATTCTATTAAGAAGCTGTCAATACTAGTTAGAATTCAATCATTTTAATTTGTCAATTCGCTTCATACTTATTTTAAGTTGGAATGTAGAGAATAGTACTAGCATGAGCAATCCATCTTGCACCACACATCCACCAGATAATCGAAAAACAAATCCAGAACATAAACAAAAAGAAAACTTTGACATACTCACTTCTTCACTTCTTCAACCTTCTCTTCCACGTCCTTCTTGTGCTTCTTGTCAATTTCACTCATAGCATCAGCCCATTTTATCTTCTCTTGAATTGAAACGAGCAGATTCTCTTATGTAGACAACCTATTTCACAGTCATGAATAAAATTTAAACAACATTTTGAAAGGAAACACCTTAATTAGCATAGGATATTAAAAAATACAAAAATAAAAAACACGTTGACAACTTAAGAACTAAAGAAACAAGATTAACAGAATTACAAAAAGAGAAAAAATAAATTCCGAAAATCAAAGCTACATATAAAAGACAAAATTGTGACCACTAGATAATTCAAAGTTACCAACTTTAACTTGCAAAATAGACTAAAGTATAAGAAGTTCACAAAAGTGTCCATATCCAATAATTCAAAGCTCTAAAGTAATGAAGCAAGGAAATTACAAGCTTATACAGATATTGCAACTGTCCAGCATCACTAGCCCATCAGAGAAAGAATAAGGAAATTTAAATATTTTTCCAGATATAGGTGATTGATTTATTGACGAGAAAAATGACTACAGGTTATTCAAGACCCTACTAGACAAGAGACATATCACCAGTTAGATAGTGTCTGAATCATACTACCCAGTTGACCAAGCCTCAAGTCCCTCCCTGCTGCAAATTGAACCTGAAATCACTGTCAAAGATTAACTAACTTCCTAATAAAAGAATAAAAAAACAATATTTTAAAATCAACAGATGATGATGATCTGGGACAACCTCAAAGCATTGTTGCAACTGATCCAGCTTTCCTCTTACTATTCCCTAATGAGAGCAAAAAAGTTAGAAACATATATACTATTCACAAATTATTGTTAACAATTTATTAGTTTGACTTTCCTATATCTTCTGGAGAAGGACATTAAGACAAAATGAAAATTTATAACAGAGAAAGATAATCACAAAAAGCAAGTAGTTAAAAAATTAAGAAATGAAAAAATAAAAACTAAGTGTCATACTGTAATACTAAATATATCTATCATGAAATGTATTTCTTAATTCTTATCTATAATGCATTTTATCCTTATTACAAACAATGAGTAATGAATTAAAGTGGATTGAAAGCAAATATGTAAGAATAAAATACATTTCAAGCAATAGCCATATACATTAACAGCAGTAAACAGAGATCAATCATGGGACAATTATTGTGCTGTTTCCAGATCCCTTTCATAGTAACACGATGGTTTGGATTGTGATACCAAATAGGATTAACACAAATTATTTAATTCATATGCATAGACCTTATATAAGGCATAATTCCCAAACATATCCTATGTGAAGATCTCAACAGATCTGGTGAGATTAATAGCCTTCCTATGGCTTGTGCTTATGTTTTCTTGCATAATGATTGGAAAGCACCAGAAATTATGCATTATTCTTTATCTTCGCTTTCCATTAGAAAGATTCTATATTATCTCCCTGCACTCTTCTTTCTTCTATTAGATTCTTTAATTACAGCAGCAATATAAATGACGGTGATTCCATTAATTTTGCCACATTTGAGCAGCAATATACTCTCTGGAAGGAAAGGATGCCTATCGCATACATGCATTCGTTAATTAGAAAATCTTCAAGTTACTGACATTTGTCACATTTAACTCCTGCATCAGTTGGTCATAGGGCAGCACCTAAAAATAAAAAACTTATGAAGTTATAAAAAGTAATTGCTTCAGTTAGTTTTTTTGTTCTCTTTCCTGATTTTTATGCTTTCTACTGTATTTGTAAGGAGCATAAACCAGACAGCAACAATGAACCCATATAGAAACAGTAAAACCAGCACAGACAAAATTGCACAGCAACAAAAAAACTAGCAAAAAAAAAATTATACAGCGACAATAAAACCAACACAAAAAAAAAATTGGAATCAAATAATTTCCAACATTTCAACAAGAATTAGAGCAAAAAATTTCAATCATGTTCTGAAATTTCTAAAGTCCAACAAGAAAGTAGGAAGAAACAGAGGAAGAGAACAGCTGAGCATTACACGCACCTGACCTAAGCCCGCGGCAGCCGATGAGACAAAGATGAACAGCGGCCGTGGCGGAGCATCATCACGGCGGAGCAGTGGCAACGGGCTCTTGACAATAAGCCCGACGTGGTTTCGAGATGATGGTGTGTTGGCTAAACAGAGGAGACGAAGCCGTGGCAGATCCACGGCGGACGAAGGAGGACAGATCCACGGCGGACAAGGAGGACGAAGCCGCGGCAAATCCATGGCGTAGCTAGCGGAGGTGCGATGAAAAGAGGGGAGAGAGAGAAAGAGAGAGATGGTTAAGGGAAGGAGGCGGAAGTTGAGAGTTTGAGAATGAAAAGGGGAACTGAGATATCAGGTTTTAAGTTCTAGCAAAAAGGAGTTGTTTTTTAATTCTGGCGGTTTCACATAATTAAAACCGCCGAGAATTCCTAACCGCCACATTTCCTAGAAAAAACCGCAAAATAATATGATTTGCGATAGTTGGTATAACCGCCAAAAAATCGAAATATAGCGGCCGTTTCACAAACTGCCGGTAAATAACCGCCGCTAAGCCACATTTTGGTAGTGACTACATACCTTGAAGCTTTAGAAATGAATGATTGAAGTTAAAATTGGGAGAAATGGAAGTAGATGGAGATTGGGAGTAAAGAAAGGTTGGGGAAGAGGTATTTCACATTTGGAGGTAAAGGGGTTGTCTTTGTGGGTGGTTGAAAGTTCTAGACCAAAAATGGGTATTTATATTATTCGAGCGTTGCAACGCTCATAAGCGCTACCCACGCTCACCAGGAGGCCGTGAATTTTATCCACTTGCACCACCTTGCTCTTCCCTTAAGCCATTCGCTTGACAAATAGTGAATGCACTTTTGTTGGTTCCTTCAGCAAAGGCCCAGGAATGGTGAATGCACTTCCTTATTGGTTCTGTTGACCGCTAAGCGCTCACCAAAATGGTTACTTGACTTATTTTACTTCCGTTAACTTTAAAACATAAATGTAAATAAGAGAATATCCCAATTTGGATTTAAATAAAATATCTTAAAAATCAAAATCCCCACCAATCAAAATCTAATTTTTGGGTTTTAGATCAAATTGAGAATTCGATGATTTTATAAACTCTTGAGCTAAAAACGAAAGGTTTAAGGATTTCATAAAATTCATTAAAAATCATTTTTAACTTGTTTGCTCTAGGGAATAATTGGGACTTTTGATCCCTAGAAAATGATTCCTACTATATAGCCCTCCAAGGCGTGTAGGTCAACTTAGAGAAATTAAGAACCAAATGACAAATGAGGTAATTGGCACCTTTCCTAATTCAAAAAAATTTCTAGCCTGTTTTATTTAGACTAGGATATTAGGTATCATAATAAAATAAATACAAAGTGCGAATAAATATAAAAAAAATGTCCAAAATGTAATAGAAATAGCTAGAAAAAGACTAGCTGAAATCCTCATTATTGCGTTTGGACATATAACCTCAATCATGCCACCATTCAGACAAGGAGCCCTAGTAATGGATGGGAGTGATATCTAAGGGAGCTTCTTTGCGGAGGATCCCGAGACCTTCATATTGTTGAATAACCTAATCACATTGAGCGTAATCTTCTTCTACTTCTTCTTAAATCTACTTTTTCTTTCCTGGCTTTCTGTCCTTGCTATTGTTCCATGGACAAATTTCAGCTGATCTTCTCAGGCTTCACCCTCCATGGTGCTCGGCGATGCTCTTGCCTACTCCTGGATAAGTTGTGCTTGCATTGCTCCAAGCTCTTGATTTAGGGCATTCACACGCTCGTAGGACATTATCCCCAACTAACCCGAGTGGCGAGGATGGGGACCTACTATGGGCAGTGCCCTGTCCAATCCTGTGAATTCACGTTGTAGGTTTTGATGATGCCAATGAACAAGCACGACAAAGAAATAGAAGCAAAAAGGACATGGAGTTCTTAAAGAAGAACAAACAAAGTGATCAAGTTAAAGGGTTTGAATAGTTAGGACTTAGAGCTTTTTGTCAAAAGGTTTTATTTGATAAGTTTATTTGGCCATTTTTGAGTTGATCAAGTTTTAATCAAAGGAAATATTTAAATAAAGCTTAAAAATGTTTTTGAATGATAAAGATTGTTTTTAAAGAAGGGCTGTAATCAATTACAACATAATGTAATCTATTACCATGCTGATTTTATATAGAATTTGAATTTTCATGTGTGTAATCGATTCCAGTGATAAAGTAATCGAATTACCAAATGATAAACGTTGCTAGTTTTCAAATTTGAACTATGTAATAAATTACAATGTTGTGTAATCGATTACAACACCAGAACTTGCAAAAAGGTATGTTTTGAAGAGACACATCTCTTGAGGCTAATCCACAAGCTCATCAGATTGTTTTCTATAAATACCAAACTTTAACACTCTTTAACATCAGAAAACTTGTTGCAAAGATCATTTTTAACAATCATTCCTATTCATCAACTATTTTATTCTATTCTTGGCCAAATTCTCTTATTCTTGAGAAAACCTTATAGGACTTCAATTTGTAACATCTACTCTTCTTAAGAAAGTGATTTCTTGTAATACTCTTTCAAGTTTGTAAGTTTGTGTACAAGGGTGGGGCATCCCTTGAAAGAACAAGAGTGAGGCTTCTTTGGTTCTTGAGAGACTCAAACACAAGGGTGAGGGATCCCAAGGTGTAAGAGTGCTCTTCATTTGTAAAGATTAAAGTGATAGTGGAACTCTTAAGTGGGTTGCTTAGAGAGAATCTGGATGTAGGACACAAGAGGTGGCGAACCAGTATAAACCAAGTTGCAATCTCTCTTCCCTTATCTATTTATATTTGTCGCAAATTTGTTTTTCATTATCTTGTTAATCATTTTCATAGACTTAATTACTCTCTCATATCTCTTGCTTTTGCATACATTAATCCAAGTTTAAAACCATTTCTTCAAAATTAATTGAAAAAGTAATTAGAGTGTGAAAACAAAGAAAGTTTTAGAACTCAATTCACCCCTCTTGAGTTCATTGAGGCCACTTGGTTAACAAGTGGTACCGAGAGCTAGATTCTTGTATAAGGCTTAAAAGCTTCAAGAAATAGTTATGGCCTCATCAAACTCTTTCTTTCCTGAAGGAAACTCCATCAATAGGCCTCCTATATTCAATGGTGATGGTTATCATTATTGGAAAACTCGTATGCAAATCTTTATAGAAGCCATAGACCTAGATGTATGGGATGCTGTTGAAAATGGTCCTTTCATCCCTACAAATATAGCAGGAAATGAAAGAAAATTGAAAAGCTTAGAAATGAGTGGAGTGATGAAGATAAAAGAAAAGTTCAATATAACTTGAAAGCCAAGAATATAATCACTTCCGCTTTGGGGATGGATGAGTACTTTAGAGTGTCAAATTGTAAAAGTGCAAAAGAAATGTGGGATACTCTAGAAGTCACTCATGAAGGTACTAGTGAAGTTAAGAGATCTAGGATAAACATCTCACACAGAGTATGAACTCTTTAGAATGAATCAAAATGAAAGCATTCAAGACATGCAAAAAAGATTCACTCATATTGTTAATCATCTTGCCTCTTTGGGAAAGACATTTCCAAATGAGGATCTTATTAACAAAGTGTTGAGATGTTTAAATCAGCAATGGCAACAGAAAAGTGAACGGCTATTCAGAATCAAAGGATTTGGCCACTATGTCTCTTGCCACTCTTCGGAAAACTTCAAGAACATGAATTGGAACTTACAAGACTCAATAAACATGAAGAGAATGACAAAAAGAAGAAAGGAATTGCTCTTAAAATCGCATCCTCCGCACATGAAGAGAGTGATGATGAAGACAATGGCGAACAAGAAGGTATAGATGAAAATGATGAAAGTTTTAGTCTCTTTGTGAAAAGATTTAGGTTTTTAAAGAAAAAGGGGAATCAAAGAAGATCAAACTTCATCCCCAAGAAAACTTCAAAAAGGGTGAAGAATCTTCCCCAATCCTAAAGATGCTATGAATGTGATCAACCGGGTCACATGAAATGAATGCCCTCTACAAAAAGAAGATGGAGAAACTCGGAAGAAATCTTTCAAAGACAAGAAAGGAAAGAAGGCATACATAACATGGGAGGAGAATGACATTGACTCATCAATAACTTCAAAAATGAAGTTGCAAATCTAAGTCTCATGGCTAGAGATTGTGAAAGTGATGAAGAGGTACATCTAAAGCAAAGTTGGTATATTGATAGTGGTTGTTCCAAGCATATGACGGGGGAAGCATTAAATTTATACACATTACTCCAAGAATAGTGGACATGTAACATATGGAGACAACAATAAAGGAAAAATTCTTGGAGTTGGCTTGTAGATACTTTGGAAAATACTCATATTCAAGGAAATGAGTTAGAGCCCAAGGAAGAGGAAACTAAGAAGGAAACTCTACTTCAAGAGGAACCAAGCACAAGTGATCTTCCAAAGGAGTGGAGATTTCAAAGAATCATCCACTTGACAACATCATAGGTGATATATCAAAAGGGGTAACAACTCGAAACTCTCTTAAAGATGCATGTAATCATATGGCATTTGTTTCTCAAATTGAACCTAAGAACATTGATGAAGCTATTATTGATGAACATTGGATTATTGCTATGCAAGATGAATTAAATCAATTTGAAAGAAATCAAGTTTGGGAATTGGTTCCTAAACCCAATGATCATCCAATAATAGGCACCAAATGGGTTTTTAGGAACAAATTAGATGAGAATGGTGTCATAGTGAGAAATAAAGCAAGATTAGTGGCTAAAGGATATAACCAACAAGAAGGAATAGATTATGAGGAAACATATGCTCCTATTGCTAGATTAGAAGCAATTAGAATGTTACTTGCTTTTGCATCTATTACGGATTTTAAACTTTATCAAATGGATGTTAAAAGTGCATTTCTTAATGGTCTCATTCAAGAAGAAGTATATGTTGATCAACCTCCTGGTTTTGAAAGTTTTGATTTACCCAACCATGTTTTCAAATTGAAAAAGGCTTTGTATGGTTTAAAGCAAGCCCCTAGGGCTTGGTATGAAAGGTTGAGTAAATTTCTTTTAGAAAAAGATTTCTCAAGAGGAAAAGTTGACACTACACTCTTCATTAAAAGAAAGGAGCATGATATACTCTTGGTACAAATATATGTGGATGATATTATTTTTGGTGCCACTAATGAATCTTTGTGCAAGGAATTCTCAAAAATCATGCAAAGTGAGTTTGAGATGTCTATGATGGGAGAATTAAATTTCTTTCTTGGACTCCAAATCAAGCAAACCAAGGATGGCATATTCATTAATCAATCAAAATATTGCAAGGAGTTGCTCAAAAGGTTTGGAATGGACAATGCAAAGGAGATTGCTACTCCTATGAGCACTGCTTGCTACTTGGATAAAGATGAAGGAGGCAATCAGTTGATATTAAAAAATATAGAGGTATGATCGGATCCCTCCTTTACTTATTGCTAGTAGGCCTGATATAATGTTCAGTGTTTGTTTATGTGCTAGATATAGACTAATCCTAAAGAATCACATCTTAGTGCTGTTAAAAGAATAATGAGATATTTAATTGGCACTATAAATATAGGTTTATGGTATCCTAAGGGCACCTCATATAGTTTAATTGGATATTCTGATTTGATTTTTGGTGCAAACTGATAGGAAAAGTACTAGTGGAACATGTCACTTGATTGGATCTGCATTAGTTTCTTGGCATAGTAAGAAACAAAATAGTGTGGCATTATCCACGCTAAAGGAATATATCCTTGGAAGTTGTTGTGCTCAAATTCTTTGGATGAAACAACAACTTTCAACTATGGCTTAGTACTTGACCATATTCCTATAAGGTGTGATAACACAAGTGCAATTAATTTATCTAAAAATCCCATTTTGCACTCTAGAACTAAACATATTGAAATTAGACATCATTTCTTAAGAGATCATGTGCAAAAAGGTGATTGTGTTCTAGAATTTGTGGAAACAAGCAAGCAACTACAATATTTTCACAAAACCTTTATCAAAGGAAAGCTTCTTCTATATAAGAAGGGAATTGGGAATAATTGACCTCTCAAGTATATAGTTAGTTTGTGTTTCTGATTTTTGTATGTTTGTTTGATGATGTGTTCCCTTGATTGATTTTATATCATGTTGACATGTGTGTTTGTTGACATTTGTGTTTTGAACGCTTAAATTCAATTCATATATATATATTTTGCTTGTTTTTTGTCATGATGTTTGACTATTAATACTAGGTTTTTCCTTTTTAAAATTATTATTATTTTTTCTTTTAAAAAAAAAAAAAAAAAAAGTTTGTAATCGATTACATTTGTAATGTAATCGATTACCAGGGAGCACGCATTTGGGCCTTCTGGGCTCAATGTAATCGATTACATATAGGTGTAATCGATTACCAGGGACCAGTTTTAAGTGAACAGGCCCCTCTCTCTCCTCTACGCGAAGAACACCCTTCTCTCTCTCCTCTCAACGTCTCTCTCTCTCTACCTTCTCTCCTTGATTTCTCTTATCTCTCAACCAAATTCGCTCAAATTTCTTCCAAATCTTTCATCTCTTCATCCTCTACAAATCCCACCGATTATTTTTCTACCAAATTCCTCTCAATGGCTGAATCATCACGGGCTCCCTCCAAGAGGAAGAACCCTCCTCCTCCGCCCGCTTCCGGTTCTCCATCGCGCCGCGTCCTCCTGCACCGCCGGCGATGCCCTTCTCAAGCCGCGGCCCAAACCCCTCTTTCTCCTCTTCACGGATTTCATCCTTTCTCTAGTGTGGCTCAACAAGAAAGGTATTTCAACTCCTTTCAATCTAGAGAAATTTTGGATCCTAAATATCTAGATGACATGTTCTTTGAGTTAGAAGATTTCGATTGCTATGAAGTGTTCAAGAATTATGACTTGGTGGATTTTATGACTATCAAAAACGTCACTTTCCTGATTTGGTTCGTTATTCTACTGCAATTTAGAAATTACTGATGGCTGCATTCGTTCTGAGGTCAAGAAAGTTCCAATTGTTATTGATCAGGGTCTGTTTTATAATATAACTAAGTTGAGTTCTGATGGTGCACAATTTGAGGGCCGTATTGTGAATGATTGGAAGGAGGATTACTCTAATCTTGATGCTCGTAAAATGATTTGTACTGAGGGGCAATATCTGGTAGATTGCTTGCCGGGTCATTGAATTTTAACTGCGCATCATGCACTATATTATTGCTCGGATTCTACTCCTAGGTTCACAAATCTCGCACAATTAACTGAGGAAGATATTATTCTGATCTGGGCTTTATTGACTGGTCGCCAAATTGATTGGGCACATCTTGTCCGCTATCGCATGCAAAAGGCCCTTCTGCAAAACACGCTTCCGTATGCTCACCTGATCACCATGTTCTTAGAGTATTTTGATGTTCCTTTAGATGATGAGCACTTCGTTTCTATTCAGCGTTCCTATGCTATTGGTGCTGGTGCAATTTCTTCTTTTGGCTATGCAAAGAATCATGAAAATCAATGGGTTCGCAAAAGGGAAATTCAAAATGAAGATCGAGTTGAACGCACTCCTTCCCTCCGCAACTTGGCTTCGGACTCCTCCTCTTCATCCATGACCGAACTCTCTCGAGTTGCGAGGTCTTCGTGTTTATGTTGGAGAGCGGTTCGACTCTCTTGATTCTCGCATGGGTCGCCTCGAGGAGGATGTGAGACTATTCGTCATCATCTGGGTATTCACTACGATTCCTGTTCCTGATGATGCACCATAGTTATAGTTTATGCTTTAGTTTATTTCTTTTGATCTTTGACTTTCGCTTGGTTTTATTTGCTTAATTCAGTTGACCTTAATTTAGTTGTTGGACTAATCTGAATTATCTTATGTGGGTTTTGATGATTGCCATGATTCTTAGTTGTGATATTTGATGTTTGATGGTTGTTATGTGATTTGGCTAGCACGCTTTGGTATGCTTAATTCTTTTTGATAATGCCAAAGGGGAGAGAACTATGGTGAGGAAATATGTCATATATTCAATGATGAAGGGGGAGCAAGCAACATATTTTATCAATTTCTGTGATTCCAATGATGAAAGGGGAGCAAGCAACATATTTTATTAATTTCTGTGATTCCATTTTTAAAAAAAAAAAAAAAAACCATGCATACTCTTAGGGGGAGTGAACGCAACACAATGTATATTTGTCATATATCTATTTCTCTATTTTTGCTCCTCACCTAAGATGGTTGTCATCATCAAAAAGGGGGAGAATGTGAATTCACGTTGTAGGTTTTGATGATGCCAATGAACAAGCACGACAAAGAGAATAGAAGCAAAAGGACATGGAGTTCTTAAAGAAGAACAAACAAAGTGATCAAGTTAAAGGGTTTGAATAGTTAGGACTTAGAGCTTTTTGTCAAAAGGTTTTATTTGATAAGTTTATTTGGCCATTTTTGAGTTGATCAAGTTTTAATCAAAGGAAATATTTAAATAAAGCTTAAAAATGTTTTTGAATGATAAAGATTGTTTTTAAAGAAGGGCTGTAATCAATTACAACATAATGTAATCTATTACCATGCTGATTTTATATATAGAATTTGAATTTTCATGTGTGTAATCGATTACACGATAAAGTAATCGATTACCAGAATGGTGACCGTTGCTAGTTTTCAAATTTGAACTATGTAATCGATTACAATGTTGTGTAATCGATTACAACGGCCAGAAACTTGCAAAAAGGTATGTTTTGAAGAGACACATCTCTTGAGGCTAATCCACAACGGCTTACACAGATTGTTTTCTATAAATACCAAACTTTAACACTCTTTAACATACAGAAACTTGTTGCAAAGATCATTTTTAACAATCATTCCTATTCATCAACTATTTTATTCTATTCTTGGCCAAATTCTCTATTCTTGAGAAACCTTATAGGACTTCAATTTGTAACATCTACTCTATTCAGAGAGTGATTTCTTGTAATACTCTTTCAAGTTTGTAAGTTTGTGTACAAGGGTGGGGCATCCCTTGAAAGAACAAGAGTGAGGCTTCTCTTGGTTCTTGAGAGACTCAAACACAAGGGTGAGGGATCCCAAGGTGTAAGAGTGCTCTTCATTTGTAAAGATTAAAGTGATAGTGGAACTCTTAAGTGGGTTGCTTAAGAGATGGATGTAGGACACAAGAGGTGACCGAACCAGGATAAACCAAGTTTGCAATCTCTCTTCCCTTATCTATTTATATTTGTCGCAATTTGTTTTTCATTATCTTGTTAATCATTTTCATAGACTTAATTACTCTCATATCTCTTGCTTTTGCATACATTAATCCAAGTTTAAAACCATTTCTTCAAAATTAATTGAAAAAGTAATTAGAGTGTGAAAACAAAGAAAAAGTTTTAGAACTCAATTCACCCCCCCTCTTGAGTTCATTGAGGCCACTTGGTTAACACATACATGCGACCCTTGTAAGGGCCACCAACCACCTAGGCCTAAATATCCTCCTCATTTTGCGGAGGGATATCAACATCGAGCCTAGTCTACGTTAGCTAGGTCTAATACTGTGTCTACACTTACTCCCATAGCTTTATCTATTCACGCTACAAAGAAAAAAAAGATAAAACACATTGTAAGTAATAATTATGACATAAATGAAGAAGTAATAAAAATTAAATACTAAGAGGTTCGATTTTAGACTTACATATATTGTCTGGAGTAAGGGTTAACCTACACTTTTCCTTTCTCCCTCTCTCACCTTTTCGGGTATGAGGCCTCTCAAACAACTCCTCCTAGTTTGGAGGTCACTTTAACTCCCTAGCCTGCATGCAAACGTATGTTAAAATCATAATAACATACTATTTAATACAATTCAAATTTAGCGACCAACTAGTGTGTAAGACCCGCCTTTCACTTGAGGCCCAATGATGTTGTAGCTCAAGAAGGTGGCATCATTTAGCCAAGAGCTACTTATGTGCCCTTTGCGGACATCGTGGAACAAGTCCCATAAGCGCTTGGAGGATCTAATCTTCTAAGCCCTCTTGCGATAGCCTCATGCTCTGGTAGAATGTAAAAGGACCCTTGCATATACAAAACTCACAAAATAATCATAAGCATATAGATAATATAAACATGATTTTAACATAATCGAATACATTATAGCATTACATTCCACTCCTGCCACCATATCTCCTTGACATCTTTCTGATGTCGTTAGGTGGGCCACAAGTGGTTATACCTATTCTATAACCTCTGGAATCCGATGGTGACCCTTAGCAAAAGGATTAAAGTTGTTACATAGATAAACTAAATTAAATGCAATGACAATATTTTAAACATCACACACAATCTAAAATTAAAATATATAATAGAAAATATGTTCAAACTTACTTGTATTTACCGTAGGCCTATATGGCAGAGTGGTCTACTATTGGGCTTAGCAACTTACCATCCGGGTCTTGTGTTTGTGACTCACCTAAGAAAGCAGGGTCTGATAAGATGTAGGCCTAGGAGTTTGGGCCAATGGTAAGGCTTAGGCTGAGGTCACTCCTGTGGATTGGCTGTGACTGGGAATAATGTGATGGTGGAGGGCCAACATACCTAGGAATGGGTATCATTGAAAGGGAAGGGTGGTGGTAGCAAGGGAGGTGATGGCAAGGGTGATAGTGGTAAGGGAGGTGGTGGCTGGTGGTGGAGGTAATGGTGGGTAAATCAACCTTCCTAAGTCTATCTCTACCTCTACTAATCATACTGAAATAATTATACAATCCACAAAAAGATATAATTGCATATGTAAATTTAGAGTTATTTCAAAACATTATTGTATATAATATTTAAAACTTTTGTTAATCTGAAAATTTAGGGCTATTTTCATCATCACTTTGTTGATCATTATCTCCATGATCATCATTACTATCATTTATTTTGTCTTCATGATTTCTCATTGGGTGGTGACTTCGTGATTATCTTGCTTTTATCTTGTTTACAACCCTCCAATTTGATCTACTTTTCCCAAGATAAAACATATAATAAAATTGTCTAGTATGTTGGGCTATAATAAATGGATCATAATTTGCACATTTTCTTGTGTGATTAATTTTAATGATTTTGTGATTCTTGTATTGTCATGTCCTAGTTAGTCGCATAGGATCGTACCATTCACATTTGAATAGCCCACATCTTTTTGTGGGTTCACCAACGTACTCAAACTCAAGGATTTCCTTAACCACACTATACCAATCATATTCTCCGTCCCCCAGGCATCACCTTTAACATAGGCACTAGTGTTTTCAATTTTTACCACAATCGGCGTGTGGAACTTGTACCTATTAACATATTACATGGGCCAACTTATAGCCTTATTTTTAAGCCCTAAAGCTAAATTAAACAAATGGAGACATGCTTCACGTTTATTTTTGTCATGCACTTACATAGATTAAGTTTCAAATATCAAATTGACTTTTATCAAAGAAAATTTACCGACAACAATGTTTTAGGCTATATAATTTAACAAAATGGACTTATATATAATCTAAACCAATTCAAAAATTGTTGAAGAGAATTTTGACCATGTAGTTGTTCAAAGTATCTGTTATCGAAAATATATTTTAGATCATTTTAAGGATGCATAACATTACAATTTTTCACATAGAGAAATGGTTATTGAATATCTCTTTAGCATCACCTTTAATAGTAAGTTTTTTTTTATTGAATATTAAATTCATTTATCTACATTTAAAATATTATACTTCATATTTATGCAGTAAAACAAATTATTACATTCTTTAAATAAATATATATTAATTCTTATTAATTCATATCTTATAAAATAAAATGCTAAATAAATAATTAGAAAAAGTTGAGCACTATAGTAAATATAGTATGCTTGAGTAGATCCATTAATGTTTTGTAAATAAGAGTAGTCAATTTGTATAGAAATACATTCCTATAAGTAGGCATTATAATTAATTAACCAAAAATTGGAACAAATTAAAGTATAAGCAATTAGATTTAATATTATAGATAGTATATTCCCTAAATAAATAACTTGAACAAAAAAGCTTTAATTTTACATCTAAATAAATAACTTAAGAAAAAATACTGATCAAAATGAAGTCAATTGAAATAAATTGTAATTAATTATACTAGTGAATTGACAAGCACTTGCATGCCTATCAATCCACACTTCTTTTTGTAATTTTTTTCAATTTTTTTAACTTCTTTCATTTGTTTTTATAACTTCCTTTAACTCCCTGTGTATTAAGGGTATTTTAAAAAATAGGAATTTCAACACAAAAAAATAGTTAAAAGGGACTATTCTCTTTATATGTAGATTTATTATTATAATTATTATAACTGGTGTTTTTTATAAATTAAAAACCTAACCAAAAAAATTATTTATAAAAAATAAATAACATGGCTGAAAATTACTAATGATGTAATCTTAATTTGTCACGACCCAAAAATCGTGACCAATATATAAAGAATATTGTCCTTTATGGAAGCCTTCTGGAGTTAATTTATACAATCATGCTTAGTAAATTACTAAATTAATGCTCATAATAAATCATAAAAATAAATAAATAAATAAATTCCTCAAAACTTCTTGAAAACTTTGTTCATAAAATGCATAAAATATTTAATTCTTCTAAATTGTTCCAAAATCCATAATTGAAATAGACAATCTTAAATCATATTCCATGAAGAAATTGCATATCATATCATTATGACAAAATAACATAACCTTAAATAATCATGCATGCTAAATGATGTCCAGAACCCCGCATGCACACTACTTGAGCACTCTATTCTAACATAATCCTAATTCAAACTTCACTACAGAGTGAAGATAATCACTAGAACAACTCAAAGCTATTGAGGTTGGTCTGAATGATAACTGGATATGCAACTATAACTGTAAGGAGGAGGAAGAGAAGGTGTGAGTTTATCAACACATAGTGAGCAGATAGCCATCCATAACACATATAGGACAACAAGGAACTACATAATAATAATACATACATCATGGACATGCAAATAATAATAATAATATTTATAGACGTTCAAATCAAATCCTATCTTAACTAAATAAAATCCCACTTAAAGGAAATTAACTTAAAACTGAATTCATATTCAATATGCATTCACTTGCATCATAAACTTTACTTATAGGTTTGTCCTCTTAAGGACCATATCCTATGATATATTTGAATAATAAAAGTCTACCTCCATGGTCATTTGGCATATCAGCTTCATGGCAGCTACATATGCCAAGGTTAACGGCTTATAAGATTGCCTTCATGGCTGCTTGATATACCACCTCCTTGGTAGCTAGGCATACCAGGGTTAACATCTCATAAGACTACCTCCATAGCCATTTGGTACACTGCCTCCTTAGGCTATGCATACCAAGGTTAACGAATTTTCCGTCACAAATTGCAATTCTACTAGACTGATCTCAACATACATAAGTTAACTAAATCAATAATAAATTCGAACATTAAACTTACTCCCTATTCTACTCGCTACTTATGAGATAACAATTTAGATATTATACATCATGTCATAGAAACTATTCATGCTTTGCTGTCTACTAACCACTTGTAACATCAACAATCATGTTAATAATATCAATGATTTAATTGCGAAAATTTAATTATTATTTACCTTTTTTATTAGTTATGAAAAGTTGGGTTCTTTCATGCTATATAAGTAAAGTAATTTTAGAAACTGATAATTCTTAAATAATACCTATAAAACTGAAGCTAACCTTGCTATCCTGAACATTTCTTATACTTTAATAATTAATTCATAAATTAATTGTAGATGTTGCAAAAACTATTAGTTAATTTCTATTAACTGACTCCTATTATGTTACCTAATAACTATTAATTAAACTTTAATTATTATATAGGTCATTCTTATTATTATGGCTGTTATTCCTACAATACATAATAAGTATGTAATAATCTATTTGTATAACTTAGCTGTTGGCTACTCTTTATCAACTTGCTAAATCTTATCATGCTAAATATTACTATTTCTTATTTTAATTGGGCAATGTACTGGTTGTTTAATTGAGTTCTAATATTAGGCTTGCCTCTATATATATAATTAAAGTTTGCATAATGATATAATTGTCCTTACTATTCTAATTGCTATTCATATGGTAACTACTAAGTAGTTATGAACTATTTTATTTTCTTAACTATTTTATGGTAACTAGTTGGGTCATATTATGCTAAATAGATAATAATAATATTTTCTAAATAAATTGTTCTATGATGTCTTGCCTATTGTTCGTATTTGATACTTAAATAATACTTTTAACTTGAAATCATGAAACTGTCAAACTATTTTTAATGAGAAGATTCATATCATGCCATATAGAATCATATATTCTTGAAATATAATATAACTTGAACTGGTGACACCTTCTGACAATCATGCAACAAATAATGGTCCCATAAGTTTTCCAAAATAGGATTTTCATGATAATATCGATAATAATCAATTTATAAAATAATTTATTGGCTAAAATATAGACATGACCAACTACCCACTCACCGTCGTTGTAGAGAGTGCTTAACCACTGCCTATATGATATTGGGAACTAGAATGACATTCTCAACTACCATGGAATTATAGACAAGAATCATGAATGAATGGGAATTGAATGAAAAGAGAAACTATGCCACAACAACCTAAAGATTTGCCAAACTCATAATCCATATAAGGATATGGATGAGAGGATTTACCAGAAGAGATTAATCAGAGAAGTTGAGAGAAATCGCGTTTTCCCTCTAGGAAAAATCCTTAAGTGGCAAAAGTTCTTAGAAAATTGTTTAAGAGTATTATAATGCGTCAAATATATACTAGTGGTATAAAATTTAAAACCTAAAACAAAAGGAGTTCTGCATCCATGTCATGCGTTGCAATACCTCATTTATCACAACGGCCAAAATATATGATTTAATATAAATTAATTGACAAATCATGCATTCTTCCACATTCAAATTTTTTTATTTACTTTTCCTTATTTTTTTTCTAACAAACAAATCTAGCCATGATGTTCCAATATTAATGTTTTCTATATAATAATAATAATAATAATAATAATAATAATTTACATGATCAAGAAATTTCATACATAATTTTAATCATTAATAACTTCTTAAATAATATCTAATAATTCTCTATTGAAATAATATGTAATAAATCATATTCATAAGACATGTTAAATATAAATAATATCTAATATCTTCAAATAAATATCATTATAATTCATCAACGAATAGAAAATATTTTCCAAGTCATATTTTGGTTAATTGTCCAATATTTTCAAAATCTTTAACTATTGATTTATCTATTCAAATTTTTATGAAACTGATAAATATATATATATATATATAAATATATATATATATATATATATATATATATAATTTAATTCTATATATTTATATTATTGAAAGTATTTGACTATTTTGTAACTACTTGAAAAATTATATCTATTAACAATATGAAATACTTTATGCTAACATCATTACTAAGAAAGTAATATATGTGAAATATTCCATATATATACACTAATAATCAAATATTTATAGAATAATTACAATATATAATAAAAGGAATGAACCAAAATCAAACTGATACTTTATATTTTATATATATATATATATATATCTCAAATCCTAGTTGTTATTTACACCATAAATATAAATGATAGATATCTAAATAAATCTTAATGTAACCTTAGTAATTATACTAAAATCAATTTCTAAAGAACATATGTGAAAAAGCAAATTAAATATACAATATTTTCATCTTTTGTAATTCCAATAAAATATATAATATATAATGCTGGTATAAATATAAATATCAACGGTACTTATAAACATATTAGATCTAATAAATTTGATAAGATAATATTTTTAAAGTTTTAAAATAATCAAATATGATATCACAAACTAAATATTAGATTTCATAAAAAGAATAAATATCAAATTCAAATAATAATTGAATATTAGCATATAAAAATATTCATGTACAAAATTCATTATAAATTTATGATTTATTTTCTCCTTTTGGTATACATTTAAAAGTGTTCAAATATATAAAAAAGAAAAAAGATTATTGTAACGAAACTCTTTTCATGATTTTCATATGAATGTTCAGTGCTTCGTTTTGTATATTTTTTCTATAATGTTTTTTAGCACCTCTAATAAAAAATAACATATTGATCAATTAATTATCTAATTTAATAGAAAAATATGAATCATGATTAGCAATAAATTATAATTAATAGTTATTAACTAATTTATTACAATTGCTATCATTGATATATTTTCTGAATAAATAACCTTAATAAAAAAGTGTTTACATTTAATTTTCAAAAATATCTAATTTATTTTTTTCAAATCCTGTTTCAAATAATAGTCTTTAAATCAAATATCTAGCTTAAAAAATTTGTATATCTGATTTGATTAAAAATTAATAATCATGATTGATAGTAAGATTAAAATTATCTATAATTAATTATATTTGTCATTATAATTAGTATATTCTCTTAATAAACATCTTAACCTAGAAAGATTTTATATGTAATGTAAATAAATAAGTTAAACACAAATTAATAGTCAAAATGAAGTCAATTGAAATAAATTATACTAATTAATAATATTTATTATTATAATAATTAGAACTAGAATTTTCTATAAATTAAAACCATATTGGAAAAATTGTTCATATCAACTCAAAATTAATAGCATGATTTAAAATTATTAATGTTGCAATCTAATTTCAAATTTAGAAAATTTTAAATGCTAAAATCTATAAAAAAAAAATATTGCTCAACTAATTATTTGATTCAATCAAAAATTATGAATCATAATTTATAATAAATTATAAATAATTTTATTTATTAAAATTATTATCATGATTATAATTGATATATTCTCTAAATAAATAACTCAAACAAAAAAGTGTTCATGTTTTTTAAGAAAAAAAAAGAAAATCAAATAAAAAAGTGTTCATGATGAAATTTTTTTTTAAAGTGTATTCAACTTTTTCAAATCCTATTTAAAATAGTAGCCTTAAAAAATAATATCTAACTGCAATAAAAATTAATATATTTGATTTAATAAAAAAAAAGTAGGAATCATGCTTGAGAATCAAAGCCAAATCACTAACAATTAATTATATTTATTATTGAAATTAGTATACTATCAAGATATCTTGAGTAAAAAATGATTTTATTTCTAAATAAATAAGTGCAAAAATTAATAATCAATTTGAAGTCCACTAAAATCAATTATATTGATTATATTTATTATTAAAATAGTTATTATTAAAATTATTACAACTAGTATTTCCTATAAATTAAAAACCTAACCTAAAAAATTTTTCATAGAAAAATAAATAACATGAATGAAAATAACCATTGATTTAATCTTAATTTAAAATTTTTTAAAATAATCAAATCTACAAAAACAGCATATTCCTCAACTAATTATCTAATTTAATAAAAAAAACTATGAATCATGATTGGTAGTAAAATATAAATGATAATCAATTATGCTTGTTATAATTTCTACAATTTGATATATTCTCTCTATATATAAATAAGATGAGCAAAAAAAATGTTAATGTCTAAGTATAATTAATATAATTGATATATTCTCTAAATAAATAATTTGATAAAACAAAGTGTTCATTTTAATTTTTCTAAAATTACTTATTTAATTTTTCAAATCCTATGTCAAGTATCATTCTTTAAAACTAATATCTAACTAAAAAGAAATTATATCGATTTAATCAAAAATCACAAATAAAAGATTTGTTCACTAATTTTTTTTATTTGAAATTGTATTTCTGTAAAAAAAATCTGATTTATTTGAAAAATAGATTCCTTTTAAGAAAAATAAATCCTATTTTTATATATAATTTGTATGTGTAAAAGTCAATCCATTCCAACATACAGTCATACTATACTATACTTTTTTTTTTATCATTTGAAAATTGAAATTATTGTTAGCATTAAATGTTTTCATATTCTTTTACATCTTTTAGGTCCGGAAATGAATCTTTAGCAGTAGGTAATTAGAATGACCTAGTTAAGTTCTAATTAAATCTATCAATTAGATGAAATCAAATACTAATACTAATTATTTACATTTTAAAATCTAGTTATATTAAAAATATTGTAATGCAAATCATTTGCATCTTACTATAAATCAAAAATGATATTTTTATCATTAAATGATTTTATTAAACAATTTATACTTATATTTAATTCCTATTCCTATAAAAAAATATGATTTTATTCAAAAATCTGAATAACATTCCTATAAAAAAAATTAGATTTATTTGAAAATTAGATTTTAACAATATTTAAGATTTTTACTAACATTTGAATCAAAATTATATTTTATTAAAAAAATAATATTTGAATCCTATTCCTGTAAAAAAAAATTTGAATCCTACTCCTATAAAAAAAACTAATTCATTTGAAAATCATATTCCTATTGAATTAAATATTTAGTATGTAATTTTTTATTAAAAAATCTGAATTCTATTGCTATAAAAAACTAACATAATTAATGTCTTTTCATAAAATAATATTTGAATTCTATTCCTATAAAAAAAATATGATTCATTTGAAAAACAGATCCTATTAAATTAAATTTTTAGTATGTAATTTTTTTTATTGAAAAGTTTGAATTCTATTCATATAAAAATTGACTCAATTAATGTCTTTTTATGGGTAGAAAACCAAATGATTTGGTTAAATTACACGTCAACCATTACTTTTTTAGTAAAACCCATTTTAGAATATTATATATATATATATATATATATAGATATAGTTTCCTTGCATTTGTATAAATGTCTTTTGAGCTATGAACTAACAATTAGAGCTAATGAAATTTGAACCATAGGAATAATGCCAGTGAGATTATAACCTCTATGAACCTTCATTCCATACATGACTCAGTGATCTTATTACTCACATTGTCTTCTCATCCAAAGTTAATTAACATAGTGTAGTGCTTTACGTCGTTATTGGATTTCATGAGTGGCTCTAAAGAGTTTGCTGAGGTTCTGATAGAGGCGACCCTCCTTTACTACTCACATAGATGAATCTCTCAAGTGTACACTACAATCAAACATACCACTTATTCATGAACTATAGATTCATTAAAAGTATAAACTCACCATTTATTTCACTATAGTCACACACTATCCCTCCATATATTATTATACACCAGGGATAGATTAAATTGGATAATGTTTAAATAATTGACAAATGACTTGTTTTTATCCATATGAACCTAACGTTTGAGGAATTCTCAAATTTAGATTGGTTACTATCACTCTCAATCTGCAATTAGGCTAAAGCCTCATCTTCCTCAATGTATTCTTCATTAGCTTTTCTCCTAGTGACTTTGTTAGACGATTCTGACCACACAAATATTACGTATACATTTATCAATTAAGAGATCTCTTAATCACTTTAGCATGTGTCTACTTAGATGATTTCCAAGTGACAATACTACCATCGAGGGTAAAATTAAATCCAAAGGATTAATATTAGAGTACCCTTCAAGTACATCTAGATATTCCTCCATAACATATAATTGCAACTTTGTTAAGGTTTCATCGTCCCCCACTATTTTGTCAGAGGTAACAACACTCATTTTTTTTCACATATATGTTTGGAAGTCCCATTATCTACTACTCATTTTTTTTTCCCAAAATCATTTCCAAAAATAACTCTCACAAAATTATTCTTTTCCCCTACATTGAAAAGCACGGAGTTTAAATTTTTAACAAATATAAAACATTATACCTGTTATGGATCACATTCTTCACGTCTCGATATCCCTCTTAATTGATTGAAATAATGAATTTATGTCTATATATTTCAGGCATTTACGTTTACCTAATGTTAGAGTATTCATCTCCATGAGATTTTGTGAATTCTTGAACCGCCAATGCAGCAAAACTTTTCCATGGCATAAATTACTCTACCATGTTGACATTGCTTTTAATGTTGTGTTGGCCATAAAATGGAGGTCAGCTAATCCAAATCAAGAGCGGGACACTTAATTACAATGGCTAATTCTCGTGAAAATGTTGAATCCAAATGCCAGTAACATATAGTAACCCATGCGATGCTACTGACACATGATCCGTTAGAGTGAGCAGATGATCCTTCAAATCAGTGGCCTCGGACTGAGACTCTAGGTATGAAAAATTAAGTGTTGGAAGAGTTATGCGCCTATGGAGTCTCAAATGTTTGAATATGATTGCCTCCAATGGGAAAATACCTGTGGGAACAAAAAAAGAAGACTAAAACCTTAATTCAATCTCTCAGATTTATAATGGGACAAATTAGTCCTTCAATTTGAAAATCACATATTAGTCTCTCAAATCTCATAAATGAGGACAAAGTCTCTCTATCAAATTATTATCTAAATTGTTAACTAAAATGTCTATTATTCTATTAACTTATTTACGTATACTATTAATTTTCAAGAGTCATAACTTGTCTTACTTGTCTGTTTAGTGCAAGAACAAATGATAATTTAAAATCAAAATTTTTCTTCTTGAGAGGCTATGGTGAGAGATGAAAAAAAATGTCTAAACAACTTTGTTTAGAGGAGTGATGCAAGTTAGCATCCACAATAAAAATTAATAGTACATATAAACAAGTTAAAGTTGTATAAGTAAGTTAACATTACACAGTTTTACGAAAATTTTATAGAGAGACTAACTTATGTCAATTTGTGAAATTTAAGAGACTATATAAGATTTTTCAAATCTAAAAGACTAATTTGTCCACCACTATAAATATGAGAGACTAAGTTAGGGCCATGCTGAATGAGACTAAAAGTGTTTTAATACTAAAAATAAAAGAATCAATTTTTTTCTTATTACGTTACTCAATGTCCGCTAGAAGAAAAACAAAAAGACAAAAGACTATTATTGATTTGGCCGCTGAGAATAGGTAAGACTGATAGAATAAGCTTATAGTATAAGGCTTGATAAGCTTTTAATATGAGTATTTGGTGTAACATTGTATAAGATATTGTATTTTATATTTTATAATAATATTATTTATTTATAAATAATTCTAATATTTTAATTAAATATTAAATAAAATAAAATTTTATTAATGATTTAAATATAATTTTTAAATACCATATTTATGCAAATATTTATTAATTAAATTAAATTTATTTTATTTTAAATATTATTATTATTTTCAATATTTTATAATTATTTATTATTTCAATAAATTATATAAATATTAAATAACTCTTTTATATATTTTTAATATTTATATTTTTAATTATAATTATTTTAATTTTAATTTTAAAATAAATATTAACTCAAATATTTTTTATTATTGATCCTTAATTTTATATATTACATATTATTTATTATTTATTTTAAATATTTATTTCTATTTAATATTTTATTTTATTTAATATTTATTAATTATAATTATTTTTTTATTTTTTTTGTATATAGCTAGATTGATATCATATATTATTTGTTAACAATATTTATTTATTATGAAATTATTTTATTTTAATAAAATATTAAAAAATAAAAGTAACCTTATACATTAAAATGCTAATCAGGCCTAATAACTTCTAATACTGGATTAAGTTATATAACATTTTAACGTATAAGAGAGTTATGATGTATAAGCTTATACAAATATCGCCCACTAAACAATATATAAAAATATAATGTATAGTATAAATTTATACTATCATATCTAATATGGTATACCAAATGCACCCTTACTCTGTTAACAAAAACTTATGAACGTTAACCTCATTAACGTTTTTTCAATAAAAGTTAATTCTCAAACCGACTAATAAAGATTGATCATGTGAAATATATTGATAATATTTGGCAACGTTCTTCGTATAAAGTTAAAATATTTCTAATATAATTTTTATTTGCTTTTATAGCACTTTATTTGATTAAGAAAACCAAACAAATGAAAGAAGATTAGTAGACTTAGCCAAATCAACAAAAAATAATATAGACTTACTCAAATCAATATATTTATTAACTTTTCAATAATAATATCTGAAAATTCTCGTAAAATTGTTGGAAAAATTAACTGGAATAAAACAAATAATATGAAATAAAATAAATAATCAAATCTGAACAACAAAATAAATATCCACAATAATAAGAAATAATAAAATAAAACAAATAACACATAAAGTTTAGTTAGAGTAGCCTATCAATTTATGGGTATGGCATGCTAGCATTGAGTACAACAGTATTTTGTTGTAACTCAAATTTTATTATGCCTAACTACAGGACCTTTGAAAATTTTAAAAATGGCTAATTTTGAGGAATATGTTAGTTAAAAAATTTAATTGAAAGATTTAAAAGTTAGGGGTAATTGTTTGTTACTGGTTGAAAGTTTAAGGGGATGAATATGCTCTTTTCCATATATAATACTCTATCATTAAAAATATTTAATTACAATTACATAAAAAAAATTAAAAATGAAAAACTGCAAAAAGCAAAAAAAAAAGGGTAAAAATGGCAAAAAGAGGAAAAATTTTCCACTTCCCTCTCTCATTTTTCACATTCACCGACTTTCACATTCCACTCCCGCTGTGAACAATCACCGCCGAGGCACCATCGCCGCCCTCCACGCTCCTTCTGTGTCGTCGCTCATTTTGCAACCCACGCCGTGAACCATCACTTATGTGCCGTTGCTCCTGCTGCTACCCGTGTCGTGCCCTACACGCTCGATTCAATGATCAGTGATTCAGGAAGGTGAGCAAAAGCGGTTCTGTTCCTAGGCTTCTCTCTCTGTTCTTGCTTTTTAAAATCATTCTCTGTTTTTCAACTCATTGTCTAATGTTTCTGATCCTCTCTAAATTAGGGCTTTTTACTCTCAATTAGCGAGCTGTTCCTGTTGCTCCAACAGTTCCTAATCGAGCTCCCTTTTGATGAGTCGATTTATTGAATTATTTTGAATTATAGGTTTCTCAATTTTCTTCTCTGCAGTTATCTCTTGATTTTGATTTATAGGCTTTTTTTTTTTTTTTTTGGCATTTGGTTACTGCGTTTGAACTACATCCTTTCCCCAACACAGATGGAGTGAGTCTCAGCCGAATTGGAATTGGTTGAGGTTGTTTAGCTTCAATTCTTTCTCCTAATAATTCTCTTTTTGAAATGTTCTGGAGATCTTGGCCGACCAAGCCCATTAACTCGAGCAAATGCTGCAAAGACATTATGGGCCAAAAAACCAGTATGTAACCAATTTGTAGTGGCATAGCTTATTTTAAATATTTAATCCATGACCAAAAATTTTGTTCAGTTGAAAAAATTGGACCCAAAAAATAATATTTATTAATTGTCATGGAATTAAGGTCCCGTTTCTATCATAGGATAAGATGTGATAACATAAGTTATATAATGTATAAAAATAATTTTATATCATATAATATACTTGTAAGAATTTTAATTAACAAAAATACTGCTATACATAAAACAATTTCCAAATTTATTTTCCATCAAATCTGAAAATAAATTATTGGATTTTCATCCAATCTAACAGAAATAATAAACTTATCAGGTTTTATAAAATGTCATCTGGTTTGATAAATTTGTCTTATAATAAGGATAAAATGAATGGACGAAATGATTTGATATCTTTTAGTTTTTCAGGTATCTTCTATTCAAATCAAATGTGATCCTGTTTGAGATCTCATAAAGGGATGATTCTCCCAACACAAATTTTTTTAGAACTAATGCTCGAATCCAAGACCATTATGGGGAAGGAATATTTGTCACTCTAAGAGACCATGTAGCGATACTGAACAACTTTATCTTATCATATGCCAAACACTAAGCATATGATAAAAAAAAAACTACAATATAAACCCATAACATCAAACTTTATGCAACAGAGCAATCAGGGCGTAAGGGATGAAATCCCTCATTAATAATAGCTGATCCCTAATTAATAAGGGATCGAAGATGAAAATTTTGGGTGGAATGTTTTCTATATGACCACATCTCATTATAAATTCATGATTAAGCCAATACGGATCCAGTCCTTCTACTTTATACTCCCCTACTATAAACCTTGAAGCGTTAGAGTGCAGACAACAGTATCCATGATATCTCCATATGAATTACTAGGGAATATCACTATACACAAGCTTTGCTGGAACTTATAACATTTAATAACCTCAGAATGAGGAAACTGGTAACCCTCCCTCTCCAAGTATCCACAAGTTTTTTTATTAAAATACATTGATGTGAGTCTGATTTCTCTCCATTTTTTATTCGGTTAAAGATGAGTCTCCTTTTAAGGCAGGTCCCAAAGTCATCTGAATTACCTGGTAGTGATGACTACACAATTCCGAAGAGTGTAAACCGGAATGTGTTGGAATATTGGGCTTGAGACACAATACGCGTCTTAGGTTTGAACCCATTAAAACAATTGGGCCTCACATTAAATGAGCCTTTTAAAATATTCTTAGCAAGACCCCGAATTTTTTTTCTTAGCGGTTAAGGGCCAGCCACATGGCTAAATCAAGGCCACTAAATTAGTGGCCCCCACTCCCTCTTTAATCCACTACCATCGCAGAATTAGAAACATTAAAAAAATAAAATGAAAAACTCTTTTCCGATTCTGTTTCCTGCCACTCAAAATTCTCATGTTCCAAACGGATAACATAAACCGTGTAAACACAACACCACCGCCACACATGGCTTCAACACCCTTCTTCTCCCCACCCACCACCGCTGGCCCCACCATCACCCACCACCGCCATTCCCTAACAACCCTCTTCCCTTCTTCCTTCGCCACTGCCCACCGCCGACGAACCACAAGGCTCCACGTGTCCTCCTCCCCCACCAACAAACCCACAACCACCACAACAAACCCAAAACCCACCGGAGAAACCGTCTTCTTCGACGGCGGGGCCCACTACGGAGACCTCGTGGCGAACCTCCTCTTGGGCTTCACCCTCCTGTGGCTCCCTCTAACCGTGGCGGCTGTGTCACGTGCCTTCTACCTTCGTTACAGGTTCACCAACCTGAGGGTCACTGTCATCTCGGGCCTCACCGGCCAGGACCGCAGCGACTTCTCCTACAATGTTATCAAGGACGTGCAGGTTGTTCCCAGGTTCATTGGTGAGTGGGGTGATGTTATCATTACCTTGAAGGATGGCACCAAGGTTGATCTAAGGAGTGTGCCCAAGTTCAGAGAGATCGCCAAGTATTGCCTCTCCATGGCCCAGAAGCCCGTCGTTTTGAAAGAGAGCGGGCCTAAAGGGTTTTGATTTCAGATTTTTTCAACACACAGGTATGTATTTATGTATGTATAATTTGGATTTTTCTATGAAATTATGTCTTGGATTTAATGTTTATATAATGGAATACAAGGTTTTTTTTTTTTTTTGTCTTTTTTGTTTGTAATTGCGATTCATAATTCATGTCTTGGTTAGTGGTGGTAGTAAGAAATTTAGGTGAGTTCGACATCACTCATTCCCCAAGGTCAGTTAGCACAATTGATGAATTTTGTTGTGTATCTGTATGATCATTGAAATGACAATTCATAGCAATTTGCAAGTGATACGCGTTCTGGTTCATGGGACGCGGTGGTAATGAAAACTTGTTGGTAAAATTAAACAGTCATGGAGAGATAGAACTGTTATTATATCTAGTGTTTGTGGTGGATAGTACTGATGTCATTTGATGAATGGTACTGAATTGTTTACTTCAGAGAAAATTGTTCAACTCGTATAGTTGTATGTCATGGGTGACTGAGTAGAATTATCCAAATGTACGTGGCTTGAAATTAAATAGCCGTCAATAGAAAGGAACCCGAACATTATTTATACGTAAGGTGTGTGAGGTATTATGTCGACTAATACTCTAATTGTTATGAGATAGGTGTGGATCCTACCCATCCAAATGATGGATAGGGTGTGAATCGATACAATGTTTCACACGCCGTATGTTTAAATAATATGACTCAACAGGAATTGACCTAAAAGAATGTTATTTTAGGTAATATAGAATTGAGAATTGTTCAGCGGGCCTTATATATATTCAGGCTTCTTCAAATAGGCAAACAGGAAATCGGCATGTTGGTATGTTAGAGGCTGGTTTAAAGAGGAAAGTTGAGGTAAAATTATCACCTAGCTGGACAAAAATTAACTAGAGAAAGATAAAAATGGGTCTTTAGCATTTTGAGAGCCTCAAGTCGCTCCTCACCAATTTGCACTAAATAATCCAGTTACCCTTAGAGGATGAGTCTCGTGATATGATAAGGTTACTACTTTGTGATCAAAAGGTTAATTGATTTTGATCTTGCTTATAGCCTATCCACTTGAGAGGGTACGATTGTATACGTTTATCCTCTCCATATTTCACTAGGTGGAGATGTCGAATGGCAACATGGCCGATTATTCTCTACATGTGTTCAGATGTCTCGCATATGTGATGTACAACTCCCAAGAAAAAACTAAGTTGGACCCAAAGTTTAGGAAATGTATATTCTTGGGTTGTGCTGACAATGTAAAGGGATCTCACTTGTGGGATCCCATTGCTTGCAAGGTTATTGTTAATAGGGATGTTATATTTGCAAAAATTGAACTACAAAGTGAAGAAAGAAATGATAACACTATTAAGGAGACAACTACAATTTACATAGATAAGAAGTGTACAGAAAATTATTCTTGAAGCAGAACTAGAGCATGATGAACAAGTACCAAATGAGGCCAAGGATACAGAAGTTAGGCAATCAATACACTAGATAAGACCACTATCATGGCACTTAAACTATGTTATGGCAAGTCACGATGCATTCTATCTTCTAACAGGAGGAGAGCCATCAACCTTTCAAGAGGCTTTAAGCGATCCTGATGCTTTTCTATTAATGACAACAATGCAAGAAGAAAAAGAAGCCTTACATAGGAACAAGACATGGGAACTTTTAACACTTCTAAAAGGTCAAAAAGCCATTAGCGACAAATGGGTCTATAAAATCAAATGAGATGACAATGATTGTGTGTAACAATATTGTGCAACACTAGTGGTTAAAGAATTTGCTCAAAAAGAAGGCATTGATTTCAATGACATTTTTTCCAAGGATAAGGATCCTCTAAAGTGAGATTTAGAGAATAAAGTAAGGGGATTTTACTTTTGGATCCATGAATTTAGTTGTCAAACTTTCCACTATTAGAGTAATGCTGGCTATGTGTGTTGTATTTGATTTACATCTTAAACAGTTAGATGTGAAAACTGTTTTTCTTCACGGAGAATTTGAAGAGGAGGTTTATATGCTCAAATCAAAAGGCTTTGAGAAAAAGGAAAAGAAAATTGGTTTGCAGGTTGACCAACTCTTTGTACGGTCTAAAACAAGTGTCAAGGTGTTGGTACAAGAGATTTGATTCCTTCATAATTTACCTCAAAACAACATATTGAATTTAGACCATTGTACATACTACAAAAGGTTTGGTGATAATGATTTCATCATTTTGCTATTGTACGTGGATGACATGTTGATGATAGGCCCAAACAAAGATCTAATCCAAGAATTGAAGGTACATTTAGCTAGGGAGTTTGATATGAAGGACTTAGGTCTAGCAAACAAGATTTTAGGGATGCAAATTCAGAGATAGAAAGGATAGGAGACTTCATAGAAGAATTACTTGATGGAAATCTTGCGACACTTCAATATGTAAGATTGTAAGCCAATTTCAACCCCATTTCCTGAACTACAAATTATTCTTAGGTATGTGTCCTAGTAGTGAAGCAGAGAGGATTGAGATGTCTCTAGTACCATATGCATCACTTGTGGATAGCCTTATATATGCCATGATTTGTACTAGGAGATATTGTTTAAGCAGTTGTGGATTAGTTGGTTTATTGCAAAACCAAGAAAAGAGCATTAGAATGCCATTAAGAGGATCATGAGATATATTAAAGGAATCTTAGGTGTTGCATTATGTTTTGAAGGATTGGACTTTATTGTTGGAGAATTTGTTGATTTAGATTTTGCAGGTGATTTTGATAAAAAGAAATCTATTACAGATTATGTGTTCACACTTGTAAGCAGAGTTGTGAACTAGTTATTTAAGTTACAAACTGTTGTAGCTTTGTCTACTACAAAAGGTAAATATATGGCAGCTATACAAGCTTGCAAGGAAGCTATCTGGATCCAAAGGTTTATGGAGGAACTCAGGCACAAACAGTTAAAGATTGCTGTGTTTATGACGTTAGAGTGTCTTTTTGCACATTGTAAGGAATTCAGCTTTTCATTCGGGAAAAGTAGGAGTTCAATATCACTTTGTATGAGAAGTAGTAGAAAAAGGAAATGTGGATATATAGAAGATTCACACTAAAGATAACCTAGTAGATGTTATGACAAAGCTGCTCAATACTGACAAGTTTACATGATGTTGATCCGCCTATGGCTTATCAGAAACATAAGTAGCATAGAACTGACAAGATGAGAAAAGGTTTTGAAAGTTCACAAAATATGACATTAAGTGAGATATTGTAAAAGTGGAGCCCATGCACAAGTTAAAGCCACAGTTAAAGCCACCTTTTGAGTGGCAAAAGTGAACAATTGCAGCACCATATTTTGGTGCATGAAATGCAAATCTCAAGTGAATAGATTTGCTTGTAGGCTTGTCTCAGAGGTTTAAATGCAGAAGAAAATTTCAGACGGGGAAGAAGGAGGTTTTTGCCTATTAATGGAGATTTTCTCCATCTTTTTGCATCCCAATCCAATGAGAGTATCCATTCAGAGAGGAAAGAATATATATAGGGTCTTTTAAGAGTTTATGCTATTTTTTAGAGAAAGATAGTATTTTTCTAGTATAAGAGAAGATATTATTGTTCTCATTATATTTATAGAAAGGTATAATTTTATCTTTCACAGGAAAAATCTTTCTTGATCTTGTTTGTGATTTTTTCCTCATCATTAGAGGATTTTTCATGTTAAAATATTTTGTGTCAGTTTCAATTTTGTTAATTCTATTTTAATTGTGTTATTCTGTACACGATGGAAGAAACGGAGACTTGAGAATGATGGTGGTGGCGTGACATGAACAGTGACTGGTGGAGAGTGATGGAAGGGGAAGGTATGATGGCACCATAACGTAATAGAGTCTTTAATAAAGGGTACATAGGACATTTCATCTTCATTTTAATTTTTTTGGAGGTTCAATTATTCCACAAATTTCTTTAGTTACATTCAATTTTTAATTAGGTCTATAATTTAAAAATTTATAAGTAGGTCCCTATATTTGATAAGATTTTTTAATCAAGTTTTTGTCATTGAAAAAAAAACAAAAAATTCATAATGTTTCCATGGGAGGGTAAAGAGAGTGATGGAAATAAAATATTTATGGAGTATTTTATTTTTTATGATTGAAAATCTCATGCTCTGTAGGGATCTATTTACAAATATTTAAACTATAGAGATCTAATTAAAAATTAAGTAAAAATTTAGGAGCATATGAAATAATTAAACCTTTTATTAATCATCAACATATAAAAAGTCACGTGTGCATCACATGTTACTAACGGAGTTAATGGTCTGTTACTCTCAAGGGAACCATGTGTACTATTTTCAAACAAATCATGGGAGCTACGTGTAATTTTAAATTTATATGGGGTAACTAATATCAATGAACCTGGAGGCGGGGTTATTGTAATTAACCCTAAACATAATAATTGCAACTTTGATCATCAAAGATTTCTGAAATCACGTACACAAAGCCAAATAATTGCTTTTAACCAAATCACCATGCAATTACTTAATTGCACAATTTTGATAATATGTAGAAAATAATTAATTGTAGCCCAATTACGTTCTTTATTAGAGGTTAGATATATGATTATACAATCATTTGTGAGCTAAATAGATAACATATATCATAGTTTTCACTTATTAAAATAATCAACATTTTCGTCAAAACAAAAAAAAAAAATCCACTTAGGTATGTACTCAAACACTCCTCCATGGAGAGACATATGCAACGATCACGCCCAAAAATGTTGTTATGTATACTTTTAATTCTTTAAAAATCCCGTTAAAATTTGTAATATTGCAGTCTAAATACCTTTAAAGATAAAGAGAGCGATGTTAAATGGAAAGTAGACACAATTAACCTTTAGTTGATCAAATGAACAAAAATAGCAGCAATTGTCACTATGTTAGGGATTTAAAATATGAATATAAATTTGCTTGTGGGCAAAGAATATAACACACAACATTCTCAAAAAGTTCTAGATGATCACTTTATACATCACAAAAGAAATAAAAATTTTAGGATTCATATTATTATCAACTAATCTAATATTTGAAGATAGAAAGATGATTACTTTATTTAAAAGATTATTTATTTTAAAAGGTCTTTTAGTTTTTAAAAATCATTTGTTATTAATTTTATAAATATATAAAAAGCGATTACACTTATTATAAATATCTACCGTTAAGTGTCTTTACCAATAAATACAAAAATATTGTGTAAGGGAAAATATTTTGGGACTCACCTAATTGTAATCTTGAATTAATGTACTAGAAGAGCATGCCATAAAAATTTAGGCAAAAAATATATGTTAACAAAAAAAATATTATCTCTAGCATATAAAACTTATTTAAAAATAGTTTCTATTAATTGTGACTTACTAAAGATATTTTAGATTTCAATATAAAAAATAAAAGTATAAAAATTTATATAATTAGGAATTTCATTTTGATACATTGACATTATAAAAGAGTTTATAATGTCATCAAATTATATATTGTCATATGAGCAATTGTGGTTGATTCTTACATCTATCACTTGAATATATATATATATATATATAGAGTAAGACTTGATTGGAAGATAATGTAAAACTTTTTAATACTCTTAGTATATTAAAATTAAACTCATAACTTGATGATAATGTGCTTGACTATATTTAGATTTAAAATAAAACTATTTCCATACACTACAATATTATTTTAAAAAAATATATAATTTCTACAAATGTAAAATAGTTTCTGTTATTAAAGTGTGTTCATTATTAATCATAAAACATGCAAGAAGATAGTGCACAAATTGAATTCCGTAATTTAAAAACAGTGAAAGAAAATATTTTAATTTTTTAAGACTGTGAAACAACTATTACAATTTTATTTGATTATAAGAATAAAATAAAATTAAATAGTTTATATTTATATATTTATATAGAGTAATGAAAATTTTTTAGAATGAAATGAAATACATGATAAAAGGTATATTTATATAATAAATCAAATTTTTAACATATAATATTATTGTAGTTAACATGGATAAAAAGTTATTTTATTTTTTTTAAAGGAGATTGTCCCCTAGAATTTTAATCTTGTTGTCTATGGCACACCAAGTAAAATATAGTGTGTCACATACTAGATATTTAGTCATATTTATAAAGTGTGGCTAAATGTCGGATATATGGTACAATATAATTCACCCAGTATGCTATAGCCTATAGGCTTCACCTTTTAATTTTTTTTTTTTTATGTTCGAAATTCACCTTTTAATCTTGGAGATCCCAGATGAAACACACATACTTCCATATGCAACCTAGAAGTGTTCCTTTTTTTTGGTTGAATAACCTAGAAGTTATGAGAAAGTTCAGACACATGGAAGGGTTGAAGCTCTGTTGTCAATTATCTCCTTTTTTTTGTTTTTTGGTTCCTACAATAGCCTACTAGCTCTGTTGGTTGGCTCAAACCAGATGCACCTCAACAGATGCACATGATTCTATCATCTAATCCATGCCTCAAGTGCCAACTCATTTGTTTAACTGGGAATGGGCGTGGAAAAGTTTATTTGGGCCAAATAAAATGACCATTTTTTTCACTGAAGAAGAGTTTATGAATGTTTGTTGCAATCTAATACTATATTGAGCCAGGATTTAACAATTAGACTCGAGTGTATCTATTAGGCCAAAATATATATGGATAGCTAAGGAAAGGCCCTTTAGTTGAAAAAAGGGCTTATTCTTGGCTGGGATATTTAGAGCCTGTACGCCGCATCTCTCATAATTTATTTAGTTCGAACTTTAGTCGTTAACATATTTAAATTCTTGTGATGGAATATAGCATAAGATTATTAATGATTAAGTAAAAATGTTTTACATCAATGTCAGTTAACATCAAATTATTTGACAACATTTAAACAGCTATTTGTTATTAGCTTAGATATTTAGTTTAAATTTTAGGTTGCATGATGATATGACTCTATGACGTACTTGAGTCTCTAAATTAAATAATCATCAAACCCCATGCAAAAGATAATTAACATAAGAAATTGATTTTGAAGAACTATTGGTATAAAAGAGTTTTATATTATCATTTAATTATATATTTATATCTATAAAATTTTTAAGATAATAGATGATTGAGTCAAATAGTTTTAGTTATATAACTATATATGATTGAATATCTATGTAAATTTGTTTATATCACACAGAAATTAAATCCTTAACGTAAACATTGGATGCATAAGATTGTAGAACTTTTAAAAGTTGTAACAGCTTTGACTTGCGTTTTAATTTCGGTGCCATTTATTACGGTTGTTCATATTAGACGTTTTTCATTTTTCAGTATGTAGGGCAGGATTCAGGATTGAGTGTCAAATGGTATCATCCTTTGACAGTGGCCCCATGCCTATGACATTCACGTCTTTGCATTTTGATTTTCGAATTAGAATCTGTCATTTTGTCAAATCCAACTCGCCCACTTCTTTACTCAATCTATATCTTCTTTGTTTTTTCCCTCTCTAACTTCTTCGTTATTACTTATCAATTGCTAATGATATTAATTGTAGAAAATTACTAATGATCTTCTCTAGCGATGGTGAAAGGGTGTGCATGCAAGGACACCATAATTGCACCGGAACTAGGACTTGGCTCCATTCAAGTAATTATTATTATTATTATTATTATTATTATTATTATTGACTTCAATAGAGATTTGGTAAAATTTATTTCAACTTTTCTTTGTATTGAAGATTCCTGAATTTGTGAAAATATTACATTAATTTTTATTGAGTTTATAAAATTATTACATTATTCTTACCTCCATTGCCTATTGAACAATATGTTGAAGAAGATTAATGTCCAAATAAGTAAAAGAGAATAGGAGAATTTATCAAACTTTAGGCGAGATTAGTTAATTTGTGCTTATTACTATTATTATTATTATTACTCCATCTGCCTTTAATAATCGTTCATTTTAAAAATTTTCTTTGTCTAAAAATAGTTGTCTATTTTAAAAGTTTAAGTAGCATTAATTATTATTTTTTAATAATATCACTATTAAATGCTGTTGGAGAAAGTGAGAGATATAATGGAGGAGGAAAGAGAAAATTGAATTATTAAAAAGAAACAAAAATAATTCAGTAAATTACTTTTAACTTTTTCTAATGTTGATATTTTTCTAATTATTTTTTCAATTCTAGTGCGCATTTAAAATTGGACAATTATTCAGGAACGAAATGACTATTATTATTATTATTTAACATCTTTAAAAAATTAAAAGTATTTTTTAATCGTAATAGTACGTGTAAATAGATTGGGACTCTAAGCAAACTTTGCCTACAATATAAAGTACCCGAATCTTAGAATCCCATTTTAGAGAGGATTTTATCAATTCAGTATATATATATATATATTACCCACAAAAGTTCCGTTCAAATCTTTCATGAGAGTTAGCTGTAAAAGTAAAGTAATAACTAAGCAATTTTCGCTGCTCTGTTGGTGGCGTGTTTAGTTCACTTGCGGTATATCAAACGAAGTTTTGTTGGATGTGCTTGATGTACTAGGTTACTTATGTCAAATCATTAAACAATATGATTAACTTGAATGAAACTGAAATAATAATAAAAAAGTCATTTAATCTTAATCATTTTTAACCTTTACTAAAATCGGATAAAATCAATAGAGTAATAAAAACAAAATTCTCAAGTCGAATATCTGAACTAAAATCTAATCAGATTTAAGTGCCCCTTTCTTCTTATATGCACACAAAAAATCCAAAGGACTTCGAAGTTAAATCAATTCATATCTTATAAATTTGTAAATTAATAATTTTATTTATAAATGAAGTATATGATTTCAAATATACTCTTCCTTTTTCCACATCAATAACAACTTCAATACAGTTTTTTTTTTTTTATAAAAGATAAAGATTTGAAAGAGTGCTTCTTTACCTTGGGGTCCCATGAGGATGCTGAAGGGAATCATTTATTTGGCGGACATGGACTTCAGCTAAAATAGACTTTAGAGAGAGAAAAAAAGAAAGTAAGAGTAAAACTAACTTGTCCCTCAAATTTATAATCAAGGACAAATTAGTTTTTTAAATTTGAAAAATCTCATACTAGTTATTCAAATTTCATAAATGAAGACAAGTTAGATCTCTATAAAATTATCATATGAATTGTGTCATATTAGCTTACTTTGGTGTACTGTTAATTTATTTACGTATCCTGTTAATTTTAATAGTGGATCATAATTTGCCCTATTCCTCTAAACGAAGTGGTTTGGATCTTCTTCTTTATCTTCTCTCCATAGTTCTCTCAAAAGAAAGATTTTGACGTTAAGTTATTATTTGTTCTATGTAGAATAGAGGAGTGAAGCGAGTTATGATTCATTGTGAAAATTAACAATACACGTAGCAGTTAATAGAACACGTGGATATTTTGTTAACAATTCAGATGATAATTTGATAGAGACTAACTTGTCCCTATTTATGAAATTTGAGAGATTAATATAAGATTTTTTAACTTTGATGAATTAATTTGTGCCCAATATAAATCCGAGGACAGAATTGGGTATTAGTCTAAAAGTTAAAAACAATCAATCAAGACCACCTTCCCAATTCCAATCATATACCTACATGATCTCTCTATTCATCAGCTAAGTTCTGACAAATTTCATGAAAGGGCTCCTGTAAAAGGGCGCAATCATCAGGTCCAGCTAATGCCCTTGCCTCGGTTAGTCCTACAAATGGGACATCCATTCTTTTGTTTTGAGATTGCATGTAGTGTAGCAATTGCACCAGCAACTTCAAGTGTACTTGCATCCTCTGCTTTCACCATAATTAAAATCCACTAAAGCAGTTACAAAATGGGTGTGTACCACAACTAGGTGGGGTTGGGAAGAGAAGGCATATGCACCTTTGAACAAAGGGGTTGGAAGATGGATTATTGGAATTGGTTGTGCCATCTTGTTTGGAGACACCTTCCTGGAAATTTCTCAGCTGCTTGATACTGTATTGTTACTATTTGTGCGTGGCACAATGGCACTAGTTCATTTAACCTTAATCAATATGAATTACTACATCTAGCACTAAATTTGGTCACTCTTACAATCCTCAATTTATCATTCTTTATCATTCAAGTTTCTTTGTTTAATTAGTCCTCCCTTGTTTTTTTTTTGTTCGGTCACTAGAATAAGTCATCCGTCAATATTTTTAGTTGAAATCAAACTGAAAGGACATGTTAGGTGAGGTAGATAGTTGAATATGCATTTTTCTTTTTTTTTTTCTTTTTTTTGTGGATTGTCTGAAACCTACCTTGTAACTTTAATGTTATTTTTTCCTAGGGATTCTATAAACTTACACCCCAAGAGACTAAATTAGACACATAAGTAATACCCTTTTGATTTGTTTTTTAAAATTTATTTGTTTCAATGTGTAATTGTTAACTTGCAGAGGTGTGCGTATTGGTAGGGTTGGGAATGACAAACTTTAAAAGGAATGAAAATCATGAAATGGCTTACTAAGCAAAAGAAAAAGGATGGCGGAAAGGAAATGCATTTAGTATTTGGGATGATAATGAGAGAAAGGTACATTATCACGAGCCTAAGCAAAACAATTTCTAATTATTTCATTTTGTTTCTTTCTCTAGCAAGCACTAGAAAGTAAGAAATAAATACTTTTTTCATTTGTACCACAGTTCTCATAATCAAACCAACTGATTAGTTCAGAAAAATCAGAAATTGAAAATGGTCTTTATAACTTTCGGTCAGTCTAAATAACTAAAAAAGGGTATTTAAGAAATGGTCTTTGAATTGAAAAATCAACGTGGAAAGTATGTGAGTCGGTCACGATTGACAAAGTTAAACCCTTTACTTGAAAAATAGAATAAAATAAGTTTTTATTTTTATTAAAATAATTATTTATTTCCAAGTTTTTTAACATTACTATTTTGTCTAATGCAGGATAAATAAAATAAAAGCTTATGCAACATAACGAGGCATTAATTTTTCAAATATAATGAGGAGGTTTAGCTATTCTTTCACTTTTTTGATGTGAGACTAGTATATGTTAAAAAACTATATTAATACTGTATCCTCTTTTTTATTTGATTATACCTTAATACAACAATATATATGTGTATATATAATTTTATTTCAATTCTGACCGGAGCTATAAGATAGTGTTTGGAATAATTAAACAAAATAGGAAATTAATTGATTTAGAAATCGATTTTTTATGTCTAAAATATAATAGATTGTGTTTTAAATGATTAAAATAGAAAATAAATTGATTTGATTTGTATTTAAGTTTTAAAATTAATTAATTTCTATCCAAATTTGATAGAAAATTTAAAAATTAAAAGAATGGAATTTAATAAAATTACAGACTATATTAATACTATATCGGTTTAATGACAGATGCAGTAGAAGTGCAAACATTGACTTTCACTCTATAGTATCTAATCTAGGTCGCTCCTTCCTTTTTGTATCTCTTCTAAACACACTCTTTAAGCCGTTTTAAACGGTTACCTCCATAAATTCCATTCCATGAGGGTGAATCTTAGAGTGATCAGATGATGTTATAGTTTTGGTTTCAAAAACTCTTGCCACACCAATCTGCCAATGAAGAGGGGACACACATTTTATTGCAATCCAATCTTCTTAATTACATTCACCAATACTATTTAAAATTGAACGCTTCTTGCTTCTAGGTCCCTCAATTCCAAAGCAGTGATGATTAACTAACTGGTCAGTGGTCAGTGCTAAGAGAGGATATTTTATACAAATGGTTGAGATAATTATCTATCTCCTTCAGATGTTTTGGACTGACAAAAATAGAGCCACCAGCCCTAAGTCCCACACTTTGGTCATTCCCATACTTTCCCTCATCAATGGCTATCATCCTGATACACTCTGTCAGTTCAAAAGAAAAGCAGCAAAATGGACCAACCTCAAGCCACAAAAGGAACTGAAACTGGGGTTGCTGGTTCATTTGGACTTTGACCATGTTCCACCAGAGTCTTAAGTTTCTAGTACTTCCTATATATATAAAATTAATAATAATAAATTCATTAATTTTTATTCCTCAGACAAGATAAATAAATAAATAAAACTTTGAAGCAGTATGTGGCATTGATGTGTAATGAGAAAGAAAGAAGAGGTGATGTCAAGTCATGGGGTGAATCAGAGGATTGCCTGCCCAGCCCAGCCAGGTCATGAGCTGTTCTATAAGTGCCATCTTTATTGAAATATGCTAAAGAGATAGACCCATTTGGAATATGACAGAATGTTTAATTTTTCCATCCTTAGTTTTTCTCTTTGCCACTTTGCAGGTTCTGCTATTAGGCCCCTACTCTCCCATCCAATGCCCCTTTAAAGCTTATGTCAAAATCAAATATGAAATACCATTCAATTCAACAAATGTAACAGGGCTAATCTAGTATCACACATTCATTATCTTGATCAACTATATCATAGTTTATTATCCAAGACCATTTTCACACCTTGCGCCACCCACTTGACATATTAGTTACTTAGCTCTCACTATGGATTTATTGATCAAATAGTAATAATTCCTCTGCTTAGGTGTGGCTACTTTGTGGACACTAAATAAGTAAACAGCATCATAGGTATACACTAAATACTTACGGTGGCGGGAATTTGAGGCAGTGGAGGAGTGTCACTTTCTAGGACATGATCAAGACGCACTTTCTTGATTATTATTGGATTCCCCTTAACTTCAATAAAACCAATTAAGTAGTCATGATCCTTATTTTTGAATTCAAAACACATCAATAGGTACTCTATATAGCCTAAGTTGGAGTCACCAATATCATCACACAAGAAATGAAAAACGCTCTCTAGAAATTTGTAAACACTGTTCAATTAATAAGTTTTGTTTGAATTGAACAGTGTAGCACAAAAGTATATGAAATGAGTGGACCGTGAAAGTTTCGGGTGCAATTAATTTATTTTAGAAAATACATTTTAGTTTTCACTTTATGTTTTCAATATGCTTATTTTCATAATTTTATGAAGAAAATAACAAAAACTAAAGATAAAAACTTAAAACTGAACTTTGTAACATTTAGTGTTTTTTTCACATAATCTTGAAAAATAAGAAACTAACTGAAAATCATTTTTTAAAACTAGGCACACCCGGATCATTTTCCAAAAGGCACTAATGCACTATGGCTCTGATTAATGTCTGCTACAGATATGAGTTCATCCATCACTATAAGTAGAAAGGAACAGTGACAAGATAACTATATCATTGCAAATAATGGTTTTTCTGCACAGAACCTTCTGCACCTCTCAGTTACGTGAAAACAGTAGTAGCAATACATACTATAATTTTGGAGCCACTGAGTTATTGAAAGCAAAATACTACAAGAGAGTGATAATAACATGAGGAATATTATTATTATCTCAAAAGGGGCACAGCAAAAAGAACCAAACTATGGGAATATAAGGAGGAGGAAGGGGGCATAGGATTCCTAAACCTTTTTCTTTAGCAAGAGCGTGCTAAGTAGAAAAGATAGGGAGAGAAAGTGAGTGAAGTGAAAATCCACAGTCACTTGAAAAGGTGGCTCTAATATCAAAAGGATGGTTCCCACAAGGGTGTAGGAATCCCAAGTAGACGAACCCCAACATCTACATAAAGCTAAAAACAGATAAAATATAATGGCATGAGCTTCAAATTCTGTTCCACACGTGGGGCCTTGCCCCCTGTTTCTTTTTCATATGGGATCAATCAAAGAATATTTTCTTTTTTTCTTTGCCTATTGCATTAAAAATGGAAATAAAGAAAAAGGGTAGGATTTTAGTAGGGCCATTGCTTCATGTTAAGCCAAGTTTCGTTTTGGTGTATGCCTCATGTCATGTCCATAAGCAACGAGTTTGAACTTATTTGATTTTGGATTTTGTAGACCATTCATTATCGACCATTAAAAATATCACAAAATATTTAAAATATAAAACTCATCATTTCAACCATAGATAATGAATGAGTAGACATAGTATCTCGAATGAAAAGAATACATGTAACATCTAATAAGCATAGTATATTAGTGAACTTCATATTCACCCTTCTAACTTTTCAGTTTGCAAACACTAAAATTGACAATACCTTCTTCTACTTTCTTTTAACAACCCCAAATATTATATTTTGCATTTGAAAAAAAAAAGAAAACGTACTCATCATCGAAATTGGCCTAAGTGGTTCTGCTTTTCATATGGTTTGATCAGTTAGATTAGACACTTCTGAACTTATGCATTTGGCCTTCCCTTGTCAAGCAAAAGTGCCGTAAACTAGTTACCCTTATCGACCATCCTTGTTCAACAGGAAGAAGACTGTTAACTGAAAAGCAACCATGTGACACAATAAGATGGCTTATAGTACTTTGGGGAGGGATATGAAGCAATTAAATTACTGAGGATGATATCTGTGAAGTTTCAATGCTTGAACTCACACTCTTTTTTTTATTTTTTATTTTGTTGATGTGTTGTCTTAAAATCAAACTTTATATGTAGGGTAAAACACTCCCTCTTTTACAGTCTTCTTTTTGGACCTTCTTGTCCTCTTTTTCGATTAAGTCCAACTTGATTTAGCTAAAAGTATATGATGAAGGAGCGCTAAGCAAATCTTAAAACAGCGTCTTTTAGAAAGAAAAGGCAAGGATTATGTTGTAGTAAATACTAAACAGCTTATCAAAAGGGGATGTCAAAAAGAAAGCACAAACAACAAGACAAATTAATTTGTACTTAGGCCAAAAAATTAAATAGAGTTCACACAGTATCCTCATTGAAAAGTCAGTTTACCACGTAAAGTTGTCCCAAGCACATTGCTTTTCTCCTGTAAGAATAATAAAGGATCATGAAACATGGTTAAGAAACTAAGCTCCCGAAATTATATACTAACATGTTCTTCATGCATTCTCGGACCATGAATCCGGTAAATTAAAGCTGCTTTGAAGAGCTCTTTTTCATTTAATTTTATTGATATCTCATTCCCTTTGGTAGCTTTATTTTTGTTTTTCTCACTTTTCCTCATGCTTTTTGGTTTGGTTGTATCCTTATTTCTCAGGGAATTGAAGAAAGGGAATGATTGCTTACCCATTTGTGTGAAGAATATAGAGATCTTATATCGTTAAAATATGAGACTTTTCCATTTGCAAACGGCTAAAGAAGGATAAGGGACCTGCATTTGGACACTCTGAAAAATAAATATGGCCAAGGAAAAGCAAACTTTAGGCTCCCATAAAATATATTGCTATAGCAGAAGTTCAAAGATATGGGATTCACTTTAGTTTTTCTTTGGTTGCACTATTTCAGATTGATGACCATACACATAGGCCATTTATAAGTGATAAAAGCAAAGCCATATTGAAAAATATGAAAAAAATGTACAATTTAGATTAACCAAATCCACTATAAACAAAAGGGACCCCTTGCTATACAACGTACATGGCCACAGATAAGTGTAAAGTGATGAGCTAGTGAATAAAACCAAAGAGCATACAGAGTAAGTTCTGGTAAAAGCAAACTAGTGCCAAATGTCGAGGCCATTAGCCATTAGATCAACTAAGAGGTAAGTTATCATAAGCTCATTGAACATTTAGTAGCTAATGATTCCCATTTTTCCCCTTTTTGTTAAGAATCCAGTCTGGAGAGACTACTGAACAAAAGTCCCCACGTTTTTTAACTTGTGTCTTATTCTTTAATTTCATTCTTTAATTTTTATTTTGCTTCCCTAATTTTGGGCAAAGAAAGGGTCCACATAGAAAATGGGGACACTTGGCACAATGCAATTGATGCGGTGGCCGCTCGGCTTGACATGATGAAGGAGTTTATGAAAAGAAGATGCATAAGACCCTCCCCATCCAATCAAATATCAATCTCTTTGGGAACTTGGGCCACTCTACCAAGCTCCTATTCTTTGCCATCATAATATTGATTTAATTATTTTTGGATTCATTAGGCTCAATGACACGGGTTGTTAATTTGTCTGCAGTGGTGGTGATATATTACAATCTAGACCATTTCCCTTAATTGGCTGAAATAAACATACTTTATGCTCAAATTGTACTAGTGTTGGACAGATATCACAAGAATGATAAATAATAACCATATAATACCAACAATTTAATGTGTCATATATCTAAGTCACAAGCATAAAAAACATTCAGGAAAAAAGTGTTAAATGTAACAGACAAGCATTAATCGGTGAAAGAAACTACTAAAACACCAAACATCATTAATGGGTCCTTAATAATCCTTTCAATTAGCAGGAAAAAGCCAGTGAAATTATATCAATTTCCCCACTTAGTTTATCATTATCTGATTTTATATTTCATTCATTGTGGAGGCCAGGGTTATAGGAAATATGAATATAAATAATACTACAGTGGCAAAATCCCTCTAAAGTCTACCTAACTGGCCATAGTATTGAAAGGTTGTAATCTGTCAATTTTTTGCAAGGGACCCTTTAATACCTTTGGATATGCAATTCTGCCAAACTTTGCTGTACATGCCATGGCCATGACTATTATGATCCTCACAAAACAATGTCTGGTGGGAGCTCAGACATTTCAGATAGTGCCATTCCGCTCCCAAGTGCTCATTGCTAGTCCACAACAATGACCCCTGAATCTGATCACCCCTTTTCCTCTCTGGCTTGTGCATGTCTCATGAACAATATCTAACTGTAGATGGTACAAAAACTAGAATTGCTAGGACCATATGCAATACTACTGTGAAACCATTTTGGCCCCTTGATTGAACGTTTTGAAATTATTCTATTGTACACATGGGACTTATTATTTATTTTATATATATATGTGTGTGTATGGATCAATTAAATTATGTGTGATTAGATTAATCAAATTCAAATACAAAGCAATGGGTCCAATTAGCACCGCGTGAGGGATTTGTCAAAGATTAATATCAATATCAACGCGTTTAAAATCAACTTTATCATTTCTCTATAAACCCACTAACACAAGAATAACAATAAGAATTGAGAAAAGAGGAGGCTAGCTAGTACTAATAGGGTCAAGCCAGGACAAGGAAAGATGACCAAGGACTAAAATGCTTGTCTTCATTTAATAGCCGAAAAATAATGACAAATTCATGGCATGATGGGAGGAGAGAGGGGGGCTTTTCTCCTTTTTGAAAACATGACAAGCTAGTTTCATACAAATGTACATATATATCATGTTGATTTGAGTATGTATTGTATTTGAAAACTTTTAAAAGCTATATGATGATAATATACACTTCATTTTTATTCAAAAAAAAAAGAAAAAAGAAAAATAGAGGGCCATGTATAATAAACAAAGCTTTTCCATTGGGTTCCACACAAGGTCGGTCTTTTTCTGGGTCATCTTGCTCTTTGATGGCTGCTTGTGGGACAAATATCACCGACCCCCTGATAGTGTTTTCCATTCCTATGACTAACCTTTTACACCTAATATATATATATTTTCGTTTCTCTTCATTTGCTTGAGCTTCATCCTAAGCTTCAGATTCCCTCTCCTAAAAGCATCTATTCCTACATGTCATTCACATTCCTATTTACCACCTCCTTTATACATCATTATTAATTCTTTGCACTTTTTCATACTATTACCCTTCTGTCCTTTGAATGTGTATCTTGCTTACGTAGAAGATTATGATGAAAAAACTCCCCATTTAATATCAATGGAGGATGACTTACTTGGTTAATGATCTACTCATATATCACGGATTTGATTCTTAGATTTTTTTTATTAGTGAGTGATTCATATGTACTTCTATAAATTCTTGATGAGTTCGAAAATATGTAATAACTTTTTATTGTAGTAAGTCTATATTAATCGAATTTTTTTCCCTACCAATAGAAAAAAGAGTTTAATATCTATGCACTCATAGTATAAAAATTTTTATATTGTCATTCAATCTTGTATTGTTATGTCACGAAGGTAGTTGAGTTTCACATTTTCTGTTGAAAAATCATCCAAATAAGATGATTTGATTAAATGATAATATGAAAAAATTATACACTTTTAACCCATCAAAATTAAATTGATAAAAAAATTATTTAATTATTTTTTATTTAAAAAACCTTTCTTTGGTGCAATTTCCATGAGTAGTGACATGGGTTTTGGGACTTAAATCAACAGTTATCATTTGGCGGGAGATTTGTGTGTCAAGACAGGGAACAATGAGGTGGCCATCTTGTAGTTTTATGCCATCCTTAGGGCTCCACCATTTCAAGATTTGAAAAGCTTGATAAGGTGTCACTCATGCACCCACCCTTTTTGAACTCTCGACGTGGCATACAATCGTCTTGTCCACGTAGGCAATGGTGGATCTGGTAGGTAAAACCGTTTGTTTAGGAACCAACACGAGAAAGTTAATTAAGATCATAGGTTAGTACCAAAAAATTATGGTTAAACACACCTTTTTTAATTATTTTGGCTGCTTTAAGTACTTCTAAGGGTTTAGTGGGTTAGCTTCCATTTTTTTCCTTCTTCTTTTGCTGCCAAAATATACGTGCTTTACTAACTTTATATACACGTATAATGTACAAACAAAGATTAAGATAGAAATGCCTCGCAAAGAACTATTTAATATCTTTAAATTTGGATTTATCAAATCCATAGGCTAGTTTGAGGCCCACGATGTCACATATTGTTTCAAATTTGATTAATGAAAGTGTAAATTTATACTAAATTCCAGCATTGTTAGGTTTAGGTCACTTCGCTGTGGGCTCATGTCAATTCTCTCTTTCCGTCAGGCTGTTTTGATTATTTTCAATTTTAAAGAAACAGGGTTTCTTCCGTTTTGGGATATCAATAATTTAATTGAACTAAATTAAGCTTTCCTTCCATTATTTCTTTTTTTTTAATATAAAAAAGATTAGATGGGGAAACTTAATTCTCTATGACCTAAATTGATAAACGGAACGACCTCTCTTAAGAGAATATTTTTCAGGTTTTGAACCCTTGACTCTACCATAACTCAATTTGCTTCTGTTGAGCAAACTTTCATTGGGTTTCTTGCATTAATTTATTGCTATGGATTTTTTTAAAAAAAATATTGGATGAAATTTTCTTGTACCAGATTATGTTAGACAAAAAGTTGGACTTTAGTTTATTATGAACGGTCGAGTTTGAATTTCCAATCAGCCAGTGAACCTTTTTGACGCAAGGCTCGGAATTGGCCAAAAAGGAAATTAACTTCTACATTAATTAGCAAGAGGAACGGTGTATAGAATTTAAAAGTCTTAAGCAGTTGAAAACCAATAGTCAATTGAAAAATATGGCACGAGAGACCACTAACTTAGAACAGTAGTTTTAGAATAGTTGATTGGGGGAAATTGTGATTGAAGCAATCTTAATACAGCAACTTCCATCCAAAAGAATGTTAACTAAACTAGAAGATGGCGTTGTATCTGCCTCTTCTCATGTTATACCTAACCACTAAGTTGTTCTTAATATGTGAAATCAAACTGGAAACCCTTTTTTCCTTTCGAAGAGCAAACTTATGTTAGTTACATTGAGTACATCTATATTTTAAAATAGTATTAGGTTAAATTGCACTCCACCCCCATCAAATTTAAATAATTAATAAATATTATTATTTTAATATAATTTTTTATATAGTATTTTATATACAATGTAAGTTAAAAGCATTCAAATATTTTAAAAAATAGAGTAATATATAATTTTCAATTTCAATGTTTGATTAAATTAATAAATAAAATTTAGATTAAAGTAAATAACAAATTACATCAATATAAATTATAATTTTAATAATAAGAATTAATAATTGTTTATAATAACTATAAATGCAAATAACAAATCTTCAAATAACAACATTTAAATTTAAAAATAATATTTAATAAATGCTTTTTATTTTATTATAATTTTAAATTTTTTTTGCTGAATATTTACTTAAAATTAGAATTAGTTGTAATAATGAGAGGATAGTTGTATATATATTATATAATGTGCCATCTTATACAATGTCACTCCAAATAATATATATTATTAAAATTTTAATAGGCATAATATTAGCAAACCTTGTACTATCATGTATTATCCTATCAAATCTTATCTTATCATGAATTTGGATATTTCAGAAGAATGGAGGGAAGAGAGGACATATAGTATAAAATTTAAAAATCTTACACCACAATCTCTTCCTTCCTTTCCCTTTCCATTTAAAATCCAAACTGATAAATACACCCATAGAGGGTTTTTGGTATGGGGTACATAAACTATGAAGCTTGCCAGTGATGTGGCTTTAAATTATCTAGGCCTACAACATTGCACTGTTTGGTTATACCTCATTTTTGACAATACATGTTACCAAGACAATCTATACATTGCCTCCTTAGTGGCAATATGGATTGGCCTTGTGGGAGTGTCCATGTGGATTAGGTGGTAATCCTGAATTGTATTACTATTATTATTATCATTATTATTATTGTTATTATTATCATAATAATTATTAACATATTAATTAATATTCATATTTTTATATAATTATCAATTATTATTATTATTATTATTACTATTATTATTAATTATTAATAGAACATAAGCAGGGTGGATTTAATTTTTTAATAAGAATGGGGTGAAGTGCAATTTAACCAAATCTCAATCATTATTTGTGCTGTGTACTCTTTAAAATATTAATCCACAAGTGAACTGAAAACAGGAAAATGAAGAAAGGGTCTATACTTTGTAGTTCAAATTTTTTTAATGATTTTTTTTTAATTAAAAGACCTGTACAAAGAAATTTAAGATATAGTTAGATAACATTTTCAAAAAAAAAAACTCAAAAAAATGCATTTAAACATTTATATATGTTAGAAACAGTAGCTTTTGAAACATAGTAATTAAAACACGAATATTTTTCCAAGAGTCATGCTATATGGCATAAAAAAGTCATACTATATATACAGAGTGTTGTAGGAGTAAGGTAGAAAATACATGTTATAATGTGATTGGATCAGGATGTACATATGTACTAGATTTTTGGCAGTAACAAAAGAGATTGAATAACAAATACACTGACTAAGTTAGTCAGCAATACTAATCTCATTGTTTCTTTTATAGCATCCATCTTTGCTCTTTTTTCTTAAAAAAATTGAAACAAATGTATTTATGATGAATTATTTTTAACTAGTATTCATCAATCAATGACAAGAGTCCCATTTTGGATTCCACTTGTGACCACAGTATTTACCACATTAGTGCCACCTAACTAATGAGTCATAAAAGGTAAATCCAAGTGAAAATTCAAAAATCTTCTCTCCAATAAAAAGAACCAACCATGCACATGAAAAAAAAAAATCGCCAAAAGTTGCAACCCGCCGCATATTGCTCCCTCACCTTTCATGACAAGGTGGGATTGGGATCTTGCCTATTTAATTAAAGAGTAAATCCCAAATATGCATGGCTGCTGATCAAAATATTGAAGGACAAAATAGATCTTCAAAACTTGAAAATACACTTTCCTCACCTTCAAATTGTGGGATACGTTGGTCAAGAGGTGTAAGTGAACAAGATCAACTCGATAAACTTGATCACACTATAAGAAATTTGCAAAACATAGACGGAATTACAAATGGATTTTACAAGCTTTATAGGCGAATTTTTCAAGTACAGACGGAAACATGATGTTTGTTATTTTCACGTCTATAAATGTTACAACAGATTTCTGATCCATCTGTGTACTTAGCTACAAAAAAATGTTGCAAAGTTAACTCATTATAGACAGATATTTCCGTATGTAATATTATAGATGGAAAAATACGTCTATAATGGACAAAAAAATCTTTAACTCTAACACCTCTATTGTCGTCTCCATCCATCATATCCAACAACCCTGCCCTCCCTGACGCCACCAATGTAACCAAACAGAATCCATCTAGATCATCTGATAGACACAAACTCAAATCTTTCCAAACCTTGAAAAAAAAAGGAAAGCCAGAAATAGGGAAGCCTCTAAAGTCTCCTTCGCGTTCCCTTCTGATGATGTCGATTGCCACCACTATCGTATCTATAAGTTGAATATAGCACGAGAAAGGGGGGTGAATCGTTCCTCTAAATTATCTTCTTTTAATTTCTAAAACTTAAACAAGGTCTATCAAGTGATTTTCACTTGAAGGCGGCAAAAACAAATGTTAATGAGCTTCAAAAGGTGACTTTTTGAAGTATTTAAAACCAAAAAGACTTAGAATCTGTTTTAAAAGGATTTTCAAAAATCACACAACGAAATAGAAATAATTGCTAAAAGATAAAGAGATAAGGAAGAAAGAGATGTTACTTAAGGATTTTATACTAGTTCAGCAACATTGCCTATATCTAGCTCTTAACAAACTTTGAGTTCTACTAGACAATCACTTTCTCAACCTTAGAAAGTTAGATATTTTTTGAATAGCCTTCTCATGCTATCTTTAGTGAGTAGGTTTCAATTTACTCTCACTAACAAGTAGTTTTGTCCTAATCTCTTCAAGCTAATCTCACTTGATCACTCCTGGATTAAGGTACAAAAATAAATTTGGTGGGTTGGTACACTCCAACAAATAAACTCAAGTATTTCTAAAGATAAAACAGTGTTTGAGCTAATGACTTAAGAGACTTCTTTCTAAATTCTTCCTAAAAATAAAATATTAGCTAATTATTACAAGAAAGAAGATTTTCTATAGAAACTGATTCAAAAAAAATGATGAACTTCAGAAAGTATTAGAAGATTTCAGTGCTTGTTGTGTAAAAGTTCCTTCACGTTTAAAGGCTTTATCCTTTTATATTTGATTTTGAATTAGACCATTGTCCCTTGATTTCACCTCCTCTCGACACGTGTTGATCTTCTTTTTGTGTCCTAAGCACTATCTTCTAGAAGGGTAGTGATTGTCAGATTGTCCTTGTTGGTGTAGAAATGTTGATATTTAGTTTTTGAATAAAACTTCAAAAATAACTTTTACTTAATGTGGTTTATGAATCTTTTTTCAATATAAGAAATATCCAAATACAAAGATGATATGTCACTATCAATACTTTTCTAAATGTTAACTAAATTTGAATTTCAAATTTTTCTTAGTTTTTGACTGAATGCTGTTTCTAAAGTTATCGTGCTTTTAATGTGGTTCCACACTTTTGAGCTTTGTGTTGATCACTACAAGAACTAAAGATTCCGATGGATTTTAACGATAGATTTATTCTGCAATATTTCGACGGTTTTTTTGGTGGAACATTAGCAATACAGAATTTTGGAGTTTTAGACATTAGACGGATTTTTCGTCGGCAATGCCACGGTAACCTTGGCGCCAACTTAAACATATTTGGCACGCCAATTATCGACAATATTCGATTATAAACAATATATTTTAAAACAAAATAAATTAATATTAGGACGGATTTTTTGTAATGATTTTTGAGTTTATGTTATTGACTAATTTTGATCAATAAAGAAAATCCTGAATAAATGAAAAAAATACTCAATGTAGTGTATTCCGACGGATTTTTCCGTCAAAATATAGAAAACAAAAAAGGCGCAATATTCTATAATTACCGATGGATTTTCCTCGGTAATTCAAAATCCGTCGGTAACTTTTGATGATATTTCTACCACTCATTCATGATAATCAAATCTGGTTTCTCTCTCTCTCCCCTCTTGAGCCCAGGCACCCAGGCGCCTCACGGGGCCCTCTGGCCTGCCGGCCCTCAGCCGACGCCCCTGCAACCAGCGCCACCTGTCGAAGGGTGCTGCAAGCCTCGCCTCATGCTCACGGTCTACACAGCCACGACCCTCGTGCCCGGAAGCTGAACGCCAGCGCGACCCGTGCCAATGCGACCCGGGCGACAACAACCCCAACCCCTCCTGCTCTCTCTCGCGCGGACTGCCGCGCCCACCGCAACCTAGACCACGGCATCTACTTGAGGTGAGATATGATCCTGACACCTTTTAGTCTTTGATTCATTCTATATTTTGTCATGCATTATCCATCCTGGTTGTTAAGATTGATATGTTGTTTTTGGCTTGAATTATCACAAAGGGCTTAAGCGTATTTTTTCAAGATTGAGTAGATTTAATTTACTCATCAAATTATCACAAATTTAGTCAAGAATAAAATGCAAATTGATAAATATATAGTTAGTTATTTACACAAACAAAAAGCTTTAAGAATTCAGGAATGTGTGAAGACTCAAGGAAATAGAAGAAGAAAAGAAGCATAATTTGTTGTAGGTGATTTTGTGCTAGTCAAGCTCTAACCATACGAACAATCAAAATCCTTCCATTATTTATTTATTTTTTCACTTCGCTGGCCATTCATGCCACCTATTTCATGAAATTTCAATCTCAATTATACATTACTTCAAATGCTATTTCTCAATATCACAAATTGTAATGAGTCTCTTCCATGGCTTTAAGTTGGGTTGTAGTTTGGTATGTACAAGTTTTTTAATTGTTAAGATTCATATTTATGTTGAGAAATTAAGTTTTTATATGTATTTGTCTCAAATATAGGAAGCTCAAGATGCAAAGAAGGCAAAATTAAACAATGAACAATTTTTCTTTGTATGGAAAACACTTGATCTTTTTTATATATCATGATTGGTTATTAGTATTTCTTTTGAAGTTATTAATTTAAATAATTGATTTTGTTCCAGAATGTCGACTCTAGTTGGAGTATTATTATTCTTTTGTCTCTTTTAAGGTAAGTAATTTTTCTGCTCCTTATTTAATTACATTTTTATTAGGATAGAGACTTATGATTTTTAAGATAGAGTTGTAAGAAATTGGGATTGCATGGCTGGGGAAGGGCATAGAGGTCATTCTCCGACTTGTTTGCATTGTTTACTGTGAAGATTGATTGTGTACGGAGATTGCAAGATATGCATGTTGTGATGTTATAAGGGGGTGTGCTCTAAACGGTTTTAGGATCTTTAAATGTTTGTTTGATTATATTGTTCAGTTTATTTGACTAGATGATATCTGTATATCCTGAAATTAATTTTTGGGATTTCTTAGTTTCAAGGGAGGTTCTTTCGAATTTATTTTTAATTTAAATAGTGGAATCTTAATTTAAGGGGGTGCTAAAGTTTTATTAAGTTAAAGAGTATAAATTATTTCCTGAAAGACTTTTACTTTCAAAAGATGATTTGTTTAGAGGTATTTATAATAAAAAGATCTTAATTTTTAAAACTTTAAATGAATTTGTTAGGTTAAATTACATATTGAAGAACCATGATTCCGCAAATAGACTATGAATGTATGGCAGGGTGTACCTCAAGAGAGGGAATCAAACCTGAATTTTACAGGAGTTAAACGTTTGTAAGGGTGGCTTGTCAGACGTACAATTTATGAATAAGCAAACGGTTAGGTGCCCTTGTACTAAGTGCAAATGTAGGAAATATTTTGATATGGACACCATTAGGTATCACCTATATAAGGATGGTTTTATGGCGGATTATTGGGTTTGGACTATACATGGGGAAGTTGTCACACATAATTTTGAAGATGCTGGTGTTAAAAATACATATGTTAGAGGTAGTTCAAGTAGAGTTAATATTGGTGAGTATGTCATGGGAAATATTAATTAGGAGGATAACTCTAGACGATATGAGGAAATGATTTATGATGCAGTTGGGGCCCAAATGCATGCAGATTATGAACCTTCTATCGAGGCTCCTAATGCCAAGGCTGAGAAATTTTCTCTATATTAGAAGTAAAGGCCCCTCTATGGGAAGGGTGTGTGCACTCGGAGTTGTCTCTCGCAGTTAGGATGTTAGCTATAAATTTAGAAGCTAATCAAAGTCAAAATTCGTTTGATTAGTGGGCAACATTGATGAGTGAGATTAGTCCACAATCTAGTTCTATTCCAAAGAATTTCTATCAAGCCAAGAAATTAGTTTCAAAACTTGGGCTAAAATCAAAAAAATAGATTGTTGTTTCAAGGGATGCATGTTGTACTACAAAGATGATGTATACCTAACCCAATGCAAATTTTGTGAAAGCCCTATGTTCAAACCAAAAAGATCTGGAAATGGAAGATATAAGGATGTTCCCTATAAAAGAATGCACTATTTGCCCCTAATTCCAAGGTTTAAAAAATTGTATGTTTCAATGAGTTCAGCACCTCACATGAGATGACACTTTGAGAATAAAAGAAATGATGGTGTCATGACCCACCTTCCCATGGTGAAGCCTGGAAACACTTTGACCAAATTTATCCTGATTTTGTTAAACCTAGGAATATTAGGTTGGGGCTTTGTGCAAATGAATTTACTTCGAATAATCAATTTAGCAAACCCTATTCCTGCTGGCCTATGGTTATTACACCTTACAATCTTCCTCCTGAAATGTGCATGAAAGATCCTTACATGTTTTTAACTTGTATAATCCCTGGTCCAATAATCCCAAAGCCAAGATTGATATTTACCTCCAACCATTGATTGATAAGCTTAAGAAGATGTGGTATTCGGTGTACAAACTTATGACATTTTCACAAAACAAAATTTCTTGTTGAAGGCATCATTGATGTGGACTATCAATGATTTTCCAGCCTGTGGAATGTTGTTAGGTTGGATGACGCAGAGAAAATTGGCATGCCTAATTTGTATGGAGGATATAAAGGCATTCACATTGAAACATGGTCGGTAAAACTCATGGTTTGACTTTTATAGAGATTTTGGACCTTGATCATGAATTTAGGGGTAAGAAGGATGTGTTTAAAAAGAATATGATTGAATGTGATGAGCCTCCTGTGAGGCTAAGTAGTAACCAGGTTTGGCATAGAGTTAGAGGCTTTCCAAAGATAACTGAATTGGGTAAATCCATATGATTTTCAGGATAGGGGTAGATCATAATTGGACCAAACAAAGTATATTTTGGGAGCTCCTTATTGGGGAATAATCCAAGTTCGTCATTGTATTAATGTAATGCATGTAGAGAAAAATGTGTGTAATAACATCATAAACACTGTGATGGATATCGATAAGACTAAGGATAATGTGAAAGCAAGGAAAGATTTGGCAGAGTATTGTAAGTGACCTGAGTTGAGTTTCCAGAAGTTTCTAAATGGCCGTGTGTGTAACCGAAGGGTAGTTACACACTAACTTCTGTTAAAAAAGCTGTGCATAAGTGGATGCAAGAGTTGAGGATGTCTGACGGTTATGCCTCAAATTTGGGTAAATGCATCAATGTTGCATAAGGACAATTTGTTGGCATGAAGAGTCATGATTGTCATGTATTTATGGAGTGCTTACTTCCTATTGCATTCAGAGAATTACCTCTCCTTGTTTGGAAGTCATTGACTGAGTTGAGTCAATATTTTAGAGACCTATGCTCATCCACTATGAGAGTTGAAGATCTCTTAATTATGGAGAGAAACATCCCTATAATTCTTTGTAAATTAGAGAGAATATTTCCTCCAGTTTCTTTGATTCCATAGAACACTTGCCCTTACACTTGGCATACAAAGCATGAGTATGTGGGCCGGTCAATAGATGGATGTACCCGTTGAAAGAAATATTGGAAGTTTCAAGAGACTGTGAAAAATAAGGCTGGGTAGAAAGTTCCATATATGAGGCATATATCTCTAAAGAGACATCTTTCTTTTGTTCCTATTACTTTGAGCCGCATGTTCAATCTAGACGAACAAGGGTTGGTCGGAATAATGATGGGGGTGAAAGTTCAACTCAACATAATTTGTCTATATTCAATCAGGAATGCCTGGAAAATCCAAACCCCATTGGCTATAGAAAAAGAGAAACATGCTACATATTTGCATATCTTAATCAACTGAAGAAGTGAAACCATTTAAAATGTGAGTGATATCAATGTATCACTTTCAATTATTTATGAGCTGATGACACAAATCAAATCTTATTTTACCTGCAATGTTTAATTTCAGGTATTTTGAACAAGTTGATGAGCGATACACCCTTGAACAATTTCCAGCATGGTTAGATCATTTGTATGTGACCTAACTATCTAGTAACCATTTGATCCAAAATCACACACATGTTCTTGTTGTCATCTTTTGTGTTGATCTTTTAATTTCAATTATTCATGTAGGTGTTTGATAAAAAACAATAATGTTTCATGTCCTTATTTATAAAGTTTGGCTTGGGTCCTGCTAACAAAGCAACAGTTAACATATATTAACATTGTTTTGTACTATTTGTTATGAAGTTGGCATCCAAATGCACGTGCCATGCACGAGGTGACACACACCATCCAAAAATTGTATGATAGGTCGATTGAGTCCTTTGGCAAGCTGACAAAGGATGAGAAAGTGCAGCTGGTTTATTGAGTGGAAGGTAAAATAAGATAATTATTATGAAAATGTGTCAACATACTTTAGAAACTACTTTCAATAATTTTTTTTTCAGTTCCATGTGTAGAGCCACTTCATCATCCACCCCAAAGATAAAGATTTCATGTTTAAGCTCTTCAAGTCTAAGGCAGCAGGAGGCGAGCCAAGACATGTACATCGACATTCAGAATGGCAGACCCCTAGGTGGATGACTTGGCCAGCCTGGACTATTTGTGGCAATACCTGGAAGCGAGAAATTTAAAGATAAGTCTTTGAAGGTTAAGGCGAGTAAAGCATCGCAAAAGGGTGGATCCGTTCATTGTGGTGGTTCTACTACTATAGATACTACGCGTCACAGATGGTTTAGTCATGATTTTAAACATTTTTTAAATTCCTTTTGTTAAATTTATATTTTCACTTACTATTGCTTTACATGTTTCACTCAAATCAGCATGAGTTAAAGAGGCAACCCATCAGAGTGAGGTGTTCAGAAAGACTCACACGCAAGAAAGAGAAGACATAGGTCGATCGCTCAGAGAATGCTTGGGTATATATGTTCTGAGCACTTATTATTTGTATATATATTTAATTTATTATTTCATATATTTGATAGAGGTTTAATTAATTTTATTTTGTTATAGCATACCTATAAGCAATGCTATCGAGAGGCTACGACCTAGCAAGAGTAGGAGATTAGCTGGTGAGGTGCCCAGGATTGATGAAGACCAGGTTATGGCAAGAGGTAGTAGTTGATCGTTCCAGAAACCACATCTATGGCATGGGGTCATTTTATGCGTAGTCTGTCCTTTGCCTCTATCGAGGCATCTACAGGCACTAGGTCCACTGCAGAAGATGATGAGGTCCACTAGCAAGTTCATCTGCTCAGCGAAACTTCATCGTATACAAGAGGACAAGTAGAGACAACGCCAATGGCAAGAAATGCAAAAGAAGATTGAGGACAAGGAAAAGGCCATGGACATGAAGATGAAGAAAATGAAGAAGGAGATGGTGTCTCTGTGGAAGAAGATGCAAGCAAGCTCCTTTGCATAGCCAGCGCGATGGTGATGGTGATGGTGATGGTGATGGTGATGGAGATGGCGATGTTGACGATGATGTTGACTTCTCTTGAATTCAGTTCTTTTTTTTCGTTGTTATATGTTTGAACTTTTGAAATTTGCGTCTATACACTTTCTGACATATTTATCATTATATATTTTGAACTTAAATTTATTGCGTTTATTGTTTATTACAATTTTTTATTATTAAATATAATTATGTATTTTGTAATTAGCTTTAAATAAAAATAAATCTTAGATGATTAGGTGACCTTAAAAAATTCTGAGATTTTTTCATAAAAAACTACCAATCCGATGGAATTTTCTATCCTAATGTAAATAAAAATTTCTAAATAAAATAAAATTTTTAGTCTTTTCAACGGAATTATCGTCGATAAATATAAAATTTTAAAAATAATTTAATTATCGACAAAATTTTCAATAAAAAAAGAATATAAAAAAAAGAAATTAAATTTAAATTTTCGGAAAAATCGGTAATAATAGTCACTCTTCGAATTTCACTGCGAAATTATGGTGCTCATTACCGATAGATATTTGGGCAAAACGATTGATAATTTCGATGATACTTTTTATCGACGAAAATCTGGATAACAATTTCTAACTACATTTTTAATGGTCAAAATCCGTTGAAAATTAAATTTTCCATTGATAATGTTTAAAATCTATCGGTAAAATCCGTAAGTAATAGCATTTTTTCTGGTAGTGGATATTTTAAGCTTAACTTCTAAGCTTGATAATGATTTCCTCAACATGTAGATAGTCTTCAAAGATGATAGCCAAAGTGATTGAAAATGATAATTATGATGTACTCATGAGAAATTACTTTCTCAAGCTAGAATTTTCACTTCTAAATGCATAAATCACTTTCTAAAGATCCAAACTTAGTTTCTAATGCTAAATGTTGCTTTCTTGTGTCTCTCACATGTCTAAGTTCACTTTTGAACTATTTTTCACGTCATTGAAGCTCTAAATCTCTTTGAATGAGATTTTAATCATGGTAAAACATGATAATGTGAAAAACATGTCATGAATTGAACTTATATATTATGAGAATAATCCTGTTAATCACTACAAAAACTCAACCAAAACATTAGTCTTTTCTTCAAAATATTTTAACAAAATTTGCTTTGTTGTCACTCAAAACATAAACTACAATTAGTTTTATGAAGGGTTTTAAAGCTAACAGGTATCCTTCATTTACGTCACCCTAAAACCAACAAAGCACCAATATTCCAAATGTACTCTTTTCAATATATCCTATACATTAAAAACTAATAACTCAATTAAATTCACAAAAAAAATGGAAGAAAATAAAAAAATAAACTGATTAAAAGCTTCAGAACATCAATACAAAAAAAAAAGCTTCAGAATATTACCATAAACACAATAGTGGTGACCATTTGCCTAATGGTGACTCCAGTGAGTGGTGGTAGCACAAATAAGGTTGACAATGATAGAGGTTCGCAGAGAGAGAGACGAAAAGAAGAAGAAGAAGGTGCATTAGCATTTTGAGTAAGGATGGCAATTTCAACCCGACAACGGTTCAGGCACGCTCTCAAGTGGGTTTTGCCTGGGGTAAAGGTGGGTGTGGTTTAGGCGGACCGCCCAACCCATCCCGCCCCCATATATATTTAAAAAATATAATTATATATATATTTTAAGAAAATTACCTAACCCTAAATCCCTAATACACTAATGAGTAATACCCACTCATTCTCTCATTCACATTTCAAATTCACTCCGCCTTTTTTGTCTTCAACCTTGGTCACCCTCTCTCCTATCAACAAGGGACCTTCAACCTTCATCATCATCTCTACGGCATTTCCTGAGAAGCTTCTAGAAATATTAAAATATTAACATTAGAATTTTAATATTAACATTGTCATTTATTGTATTTTATATTTTTGTGTTTGATTTTTTAGATTTTAAGATAATTTTAGGGTTTTTAAAAATCACAGGACAAGGTGGGTGCAAATTTAAATTTGCAAAATTCATGGGTAGGGGGCAGGGGGTTGAGACTCATATTGATATGGGTAGGGTAGTTTAACAAAAACCCGCCCAACCGCCCCTTTACCATCCATAGTTTTGAGCCATAATGAAATGCAACATTTCATTTAAGATACTTATAGGTGAATTTTTTTTTTGTAACATAGTGACTAAGAGCGCGATGATACGTGTCTACAAATTCAAATCATAGACAAATTTTTCTATATGTAATGGGTGCATTAATCACGTGCCTTGAAATTCAAATTATAGACAGATTTTTTATTGATATATTTGATTTATTTTAAATCATTAAATTAAATAAAATCTTGTTTGTAAATTCGTTTATATGTTTTGTAAAAAAATAATTTTTTTCTTTCAAAATCCATTTGCAATTTTCGTACTGTAACAATTATGTGGTTAGTGTGCAAAGTGGCACCAACAATTACGGACAGATATGTAATTTTGACAATTTTATTTTGCCTATTTCCCATTTTTGTCTAAAGAAAGATAGAATTAAAACCATTTTATTTCACAAGTTTCTAGTAGTGTCAACCCAACTGAACCAATTAAATTGGTTCTTGTTGATTCAGGTCATTGGGTCACATCAATAGAAACCAATTAAAATCTATAATACTTGATCAACACAAGTTGAACCAATTTAATTGGTTTGGGTTTATTGGTAATTAAGTCAGTAGAAACCAATTAAAATTAATACTAATTAATTTGATTATTGGTTTCATAAATTTAAACTTAATGACTCGACCCAATATACATATAATATATAAGTGTTTTTAACTTTCGGATATGTATGATGTATGTGGTTATAATAAGTCATACATCAATTATGTTAGGTATATATATGAATGTTATTAAGCGCATATTTTTATATGAAATAAAAAAAAATTAGAAGATTTAAAATTAGTGATTTTTTTGTATTTTTCATTATTTGTATTTTCTGTTTACATTTTAATTAAATTGGATAAAAAATGATAATTGGATACTTGATTACCCAAATCAAATCAAACCAATTGAGTTTATTCATAAAAAATCCATAAGATCAAGATTGATTGGTTTGAATTCATTTGCTCCAAGCTCAACAAACTAAACCTGACCTAATTACATCCATATTATGATCCCTAAATTTGTAAAATAGGGCACTTTAATCCCCGATTTTTTTTTTTTATGTATATAGGGACCAAAATGTGCACCAATTTCAATTATGAGAAATCTTGAATAGATTTTCAAATTTTAATGGATTACTTTATCTCCAATATTTTAATCATGGATCAAATAAAACTTTTTGTCTTAATTAAATAGGCATTTTGATAAGCATGCCTTGTTTGCTTTAATAGCATAAGCTAAAGTAGATTGTAAATAGGTTAATATAGCGACTCTCATAGACCATGATTTATTCTCGAGCCTAATTTTTTTAGTTTCCCACATCCACTTGTATTCTCTCATCGGAGATAATTTTATTTGGGCATTAGATCCCACACTAACATACCTCTTGTGACACCGATTACTCTATACCAAAAGGTCGAACATGAGACCACTAACCCATTCACATTCCTAATCTTTATGAAAGTAGACCATGAGCTTGTTATTAGACGTACTTTATACGGTGACTAGATAACTTTCTTTTTTGAAGTGGGTGATGACTAGAAAATTTGTTAGTCATCCTACCAAAATAAAAAGAAAACACCATATGTAGTAATATCCTCAAGGTTAAAGAGAAAAGCAGCATTTAAATTTTCACGCACTAACGGGTGAGGAACGGTGGATGTGAGCGCTTGGAGAAGTAGAAGAAATATTAAAGAGACGCTCATATATATAGGAGGAAGTCCTTTGTGAAAACGAATTCAAAATGAAAAATTGCTGAACTATACACACACACACACACATTTACACCACATTGTGAGTCCAGCCAGTAATCTGCACATTCCAACCCATTCTTATTTTGTATCTTATTGTATCAGCTACAAAACAAAGGGAAAAATCTTAAAGTGGTACATGACGAAGTCACGAACCATTTAATTTCAATGCAAAAAAGTTATAGGGTGCAACACGCTCACATGGTTAGGTCACGTACCTTCTGATGTCACCTTAAAAATCACAAAAATTCAAATTAGGGACTTATACCTGTCTATCTATCTAGTTCTACACAACATGGTCATACTCATGAAAAACATATATGTGTATTAGTGTGTGTATGTATATGCACCTGCATCATCTGCACGTGATGTTAAATCTCAAGTGTTTCCTTTTTGTACTGCAGTATCATCATCATCTTCATTGTCATCATACATGGTACCCCGTGCCGTGCCCTTTCTTTAGTTTAGTGCCGCAAACTGCGTAGTGGACAGTACTACTATACTGCTAGTCTACGCCACCATAATATACATGCACTTGCTCACCGCACGCAGCTCATGAAATTCAGCGTTATATTCAAACTTCCCTTCATACCCGCGCACTAACCCACACCATCCCTTGCTTTTTCCAATTTCTTATTTACTTTGTACACCCCATTTCCTTGTTTATATACTAACATTTTGTATGTGTGTGTGAGGGCGTGACTCTTTTAAAACCTATGCCAAATAATGTAATGTCAAATACTTTATCAATATGCTTAATTTTATTTTATATATTTTTAATTTAATTTATATTGTATTTTCATATAGTATAAGATATTCCTATTAGAATCCATGCAATTTACTAAAAAAAATGTGACAAAGTAAAAGAATAAAATACAATAAAATAGAAAGTAAAATTAAAAAAACAAACAAAAAAACAGCGAGTGAGACACATCACTCTTCCGCCTAGTATAACAGTAACACTGCTCTAATTAAACTAACAAAGTCTGTCCATTCAATGTTCAATACTATCCTATGATGATGATGCCCTTGCGTACTCTCTCCGCTTCCATTTATTTTCTCTCAGTCTAACCCAGACATAGATAGCAGAATTTAAAAGACAACCTTCATTGTCAGGTATTTGTTTGTCTACAAGACAACTTCGAACAACAACACTTTTGTTTTTTATCTTCCTTGTTTTGGGGTATTCCCAAAGTTGCTCAATTTTTAGATCTACCACCTTTTCTGGGCCATCAATTGCATACACCATGAAAATACACACGCATCTTTCCCTCTCGGGTTTCGGAAAAATACGATTTTGATCCAAACCCATTTACCCTTTAGTTACACTTTTATGTACTCTCCATTACCCATTTTCTGTCTCTCTCCTTTCATGTGGTTTTTGCACCCTTATTGAGTCCTCTGTTCTGTTCTGTTCTGCTTTGATTACAGAGGGATAATAAGATAAGTGGGATTCAAAGTTCTGAAAAAGTTAGGATCCGAGGCCATTTCTTTGGAGGGTAATAGACACTAGCTTTTGGGGTCTTAAGGTGGCTTTTGAGGGTGGAATGGAATTTATTCGCATTACGGTTCCCGTTTTGAAACAGTGATGTTGGTGTAAAGGTGAATGAAAGAGAAGGAAGAAGGGTTTCTCCCTTTTTTGTTATTCCTTTTTTTATTTCGAAAATTTTTTTTTCCTCAATAGAATCATGAAAAGTTTTCATATTATAAAGGGAGAGCGTTGGCTTTGGCATGCAACTTGGCTCCGGTAAAAAAAAAAAAAAACAGAGAAGGAGCGTCGAGGAAAGAGAGCCACACAAATAAGAATAAACAAAACAAACAAACACTCTCAAGAAGGATCATGCAAGATATGAAGAAGCAGCAGAAACAGAAGCAGGTGGCCAATGAAGAATCTAAGAAGAAGGAGCGTCACATTGTGACGTGGACTCAAGAGGTTCCTTCTCACCCGACTACAACAACTTGTTCTATTTTTATTTATTTATTTGTTTATTTTTTTGGTTTATATATTCTCTTATTTACTTATTTCTTATCATTGTTCTATTGCATTTCTCCTTCTTTTGGGGTAGTGTCTCATCTCTCTCGTGTGTTGTATGAGTTGCAGGAGGATGATATATTGAGGGAGCAGATTGGCATCCATGGAACCGAAAAGTACTCACACCTCTTTCCATCATTCTTCTGTTTGGTGTTACTCACTAGTGACTGGTGTTTTCTTTTTCTTTAATTTTTCATGGATATGTTATTGGAGACTAAGGGATTTTAATGGCAATAAATATATGCAGTTGGGCAATTATTGCTTCAAAGTTCAAGGATAAAACGACTAGACAGTGCAGAAGAAGGTGAGGTTTTTGAATTTGGTGACTCTGTTGTTTGAATTTTTTTTATCATGATTCATTCAAAATGTTTTTATTTGGTCATCTGTTTACCCCTTATCCCTTGAAGACTTTTATGGCTCTTGCTTTGTTGTTTTTCTCAATCTTATGCTTATGTAACTAATAAATTACCAGATGGTACACTTACCTGAATTCTGATTTCAAGAAAGGAGGATGGTCCCAGAAGAAGACATGCTCTTATGTGAGGTGAATTGATGGTCCATGTTCCATGGCTACACTTTCATATACTGCAGCAGTTTCCATAGGAATTTCACAACCGTATTTTAAATTAATGTATAGGACCTTGAAAATTTGGATGTTATCTTCTCCTTTCTGTTTCTCATCTTTTCTCTTGAGTAGACCACAATCCATTGATTTACTTGAGGATATTAGCTACTAGTTACCATGACAAGGTCATTCATTTCAATTAAAGTCTAGCTTACTAAGAGTAGGTTACAGTCAAAACCAATCAAGATCATCTGTCTGTATAGTTTTGCAGGTGGCTCCAACTGTATTTCACTTACAATTGTACCTTTTCTGAGTAAATGTATTTTGAGAGGTAATTTCTTGCTATTATCTGTGTAGGCTCAAAAAATATTTGGTAACAGGTGGACAGAAATAGCAAAGGTGGTTTCAGGCAGGTAACCAAAAATTCAATCTTCACTTCCCCAAATTACGAAATAGACATTTTGTCAAACAGTTATTCTTATTGCAATGCTTTTTTACTTTGTGCGCAGAACGGATAATGCTGTGAAAAACCGGTTCTCCACCTTGTGCAAGAAGAGAGCAAAACATGAAGCCTTAGCAAAAGAGAACAACATTTCATACATCAATTCAAATAATAAGAGGATTATTTTCCAGCATGGTATAATACAGATGCAGCATCAGAATCTGCTGTCACTGTTAAGAGGATGAGGTATAGTAAACTAAGTATCAAAATACACATATTCTACAGAGAGGAGTCCTAACATGCCATCCTCCTGAAATATAGGAAGTCCCATATACCTGATGCTGTGGAAAGGATCAGCTTTGGAGACAGATCACATAAACAAAATGTGACTTCGACAATTCAGCAGACAAGAGCACCATTTGCAGTATTACCTCAGAACTCTCATGATGTCAACAACTTGCCGACCAGCATCATGTCTGCAGTGCAAAGTTTGGTGGTCATGGTAGTCTGATTGAAGATTTTATAGTTGTAAAACTAAACTCTAGCCATTGTGAAACAAAATAAGAAAACAGGAGAACATTAATATATTCAGCCAAAATTAACTTTGGCCGAACTGTCATTCTAATATGACTCTTTGTTTATCTATCCTTTTACAGCCCAAAACAACAAGATACAAGGAACATTCCTTAAAAAGGATGACCCAAAGATAAGTGCATTGATGCAACAAGCAGAATTACTGAGTTCATTAGCTCTAAAAGTTGATGCAGAGAACATGGACCAAAGCCTAGAAAATGCATGGAAGGTGAGGCTTGATAGTTTCTGAACTGGCTCTTGTTTTGAATTTTGAACCAACTCCTGTGTTTTTTTAAATATGTACTGCCCTGTTGATGTCATCAAAGCGAAGATCAAAGTATAGATTATATTTCAAGAAGTTGAACATCAACAGAAATAAATCATTTCTTATAATGGCAAACCTATCCATAAGATAATCATGAAAGTCATTTGATAAATTTGATCCTGGCTTGTAAAATCTAATATAGCTTCATTGTCAGCTATATTAAGCACTGTATGATCATATAATTTCTTGATAAATGCAACAGTTCTAGCTATGAGGCTGAAGCCTTTATACATGTCAACGACCAATGCTAGGAATGGTTTCTGTATCTTTGACATTCCCTCACACAAGAGCCACTTTTAGTCATGGATAATGCTAGGCCCATTTTACCTTAGCTAAAACTTCTTAATTTAATTATAAGTAATGGAGCATATGGGAATAGGATTGAGCAATTGACCTTTTAGTTATATAGGCCTAATATGATTATGGAAATAATCAGGAATCATAAAATTTGGTAATATTGGCTTTGAAACTTTAAAATAAGTTCAAGATTAGCTTGATAGCATATAAGATATAAAAGCTTAACTTGAATCTGATAAGCTTATCACAAGCTGATATCTGCAAGGTTTAGTTCTTGAGCATATAAAAGAAACTTGTCGTTGTTCATAGATTTCTTCAACTATCATCTAATGTTTGTGGATATTGATGCCAGGTTCTTCAAGAGTTTCTGAGTTCAACCAAAGAATCTGATGTTCCCAGATATAAGATTCCAGATCTACAGCTTGTAGATCTTAGAGATCTGTTGGAGGACTTAAAGAGTAGTAGTGAAGAGATCCAGCCATGTTGGAGGTACTTTAAATTCATTCAAGGTATAAATACACAAGGACTATGGAATATCTAATAGTTTCCAAATGTGTTCTAGGCAAATGGAACTATATGAAGACTCTCCTGGAAGTTCTGAATACAGCACAGGATCAACTATCCTGCCCCATTCAGCTGGTGATAATTTGGAACACTCACTGCATCAAGATATTGGAACTGAACTGAGGCCTATACAAATTGGAGATCAAAAAGGAGTTGGAGGATGTGAACAAGGGATTCTTTCTACTGCAACTTTGGATCAAGGTAAGATAATCAAGTCCCATGTTATAGAGAAATAAAGGGTAGATTACAAGGTAGGAATTTTAGGTATAAATATATTCTGGTCTAGTTATGACTGACTAACCATTCAGCAGGTTAATGATTTCAAAGATTGGCCAATGACACCATTAATTGATCTAATTCAAATGTTCAATTGTTCCAACTGGAAATATTTTGACCTAGAAGTTTTATTTTTTTTAATAGTTGCCTCAAAATATAGTTTTTATATGCTAATATCCTAACATTTTAATGAATCAGATCAGATTAGCTAATTAGATATACATCTTTCTGCAGCAGACATATTCCCATCTTGTGAGGAACAGATGAACAATGATGGCATTGTTTCTGCCTCATCAATGACAGAGTTCAGTTCCCCTCTTCAAGTTACCCCTCTCTTCAGATCCTTGGCTGCAGGAATCCCTAGCCCACAATTTTCAGAGAGTGTAAGTTATCCAAGCACTTGGAGATAAAATAATTGACGGTCAACAGCAAGATTATGCAGTAATGGTGACAAGTAGTCTGATTATTATCCTAATAATGATTTGAAAAATTGAGGAAATAACAACCTGAACCCATGTATAATAATAAAAGTGGGACGGAAACAGTACTATAAGTTCTTAACTTTTTTAAGATCAACCTCAATCAGCAGCATAACTTTCAGAGTGCTGTTTATTATTAGATCAACTTGAGTAGTAGCAGTGGCATTTTTCGGCTGTAGTTAGTGCTGGAGATAGCAGTAGTAGGGTACACTATTAATGCTTAAGTTATGCACTGAATTTGAAATGTTGTAGCCAACATCATTAGGGTGTTGGGATAATGGAATCAAATTAATGCAGATAAAAATTATGCAGATGAAGAGGTCTGTTCATAATTATTTCTTCATAAAATTCAGCTGGGCCAGCCAAAACAGGAAGTCGTGGGAACGGGAGAATAGTTGTGATTGGGAATAGGTTTCAAGACAGGAAATAACTTGTTCAGCAATAATCAGCATATATAAGATGTATCTGAAACTGACAGCTAATTCTTCTAAGTTGCCACGACAAGCTAGGCTTCTTCTTTTTTTTTCTTGTCATTATTATTATTATTATTATAATAATTATTGCTGATAGTAATTAATGCATCTAGTTGATATAAAGGCTAAGACGCTGGTATTCGTGACAATCAATCAACCAATACATTATATAGGTTTTCTAAAGCTTCTTTTAGATGTCATAGGCCACAACCAATGCTTGGATGGTTCAATTAGTTTGGCAGTTGTTCCCCTTAAACAAGGTTTCGAGTTCGAATCTTATATGAAAAAAAAAAACTTATGTTGACATAGCTTTGCCCCTATAGTGGGGCGACTTGGCTTAAGCTAGATTACTTGGAGTTTAGTAAACTTGAGGTACTGGTGGTCTATACTCTATACCAAAAAGGATTTCATAGCCTGCAGATCTTGTTTGAGGAAGATCTATTTTATTTCTCATCACAATTGCTTTGAAAGAACATCTTTTTCTTAGTAATGCCAGTTGGTGCATTTGAATAAACTTTTAAAGCACTTTTAAGACAACTCAAAAGTACCTTTAAAAAAATATATATTTATCTGAGGAAACTCCTTCCGGCTTCTCAAGAAGCAGAAAATTGATTAGCTTCTGAGTTTGCTCTTCTTTTAAAAGGTTTGTCCAAACAATTTGCACATACACAAAAAGCACTTCTTTTTATTTTAACAAAATACTTCTCCTATAAAAAAGCATAAACAAACACACACGTTATCACATTCTCTTTCTTAGAGTGTGTTTGGTTGATGGATAAAAGTGGGTGAAAATTTTTATGGATGGACTCTATGTGTAATTTTACACTTGAAGTTCATTCATGAAAATTTCTATCCATTTTTACCCCTCAACCAAACACACCGTAAGAACACACTTTGACATAAACATTATGCAATATGCATATATCAAGTTAAAATATATGCCTGGGTCTCATGTCTTGCTTCCAGTCCCAACTCAACAACTACAAAAGGAGACTATTGTCTTTGTCTGCAAAAAGATAGTTCAGTCACTACATGCCTATTCACTAAGAAAATACAGTGATATAATATTGAGTTATTGAAAATACAGACAGTTATGGTATATATATTGGTGAAGCTCATAATTATAGTATCTTCATGCTGAAAACTATTGAAGCAAGAACCCTCTTAGAAAACAAGACATCATTTTGTGACAGGGTTTAGAGTGTAAACTGTTAGAAGTTATCAACATCTCAATAAGTCATTTGGTATATCTGTAGAACACAAAACAGACATCTACCATGAAAACTGTGTGAACCATACCTTAACTAAGTTTCTGCTTTGTCTATTGCTGCTGGATTATGTGGACTGCTATTTAGAATGGTTCTTGCAAAACCTTTATTATTATTATTTTTTAACCGTTATTCTTTATTAAAGATTGACACAAAGGATAAGCATTTTTATCTTGTTTATTTGACACTCTTTTTTGTTTTGCAGGAGAGGAACTTCCTTATGAAAACACTTGGAATGGAATCTCCATCCCTCAACACAACTGCCAACCCCTTGCAACCGCCACTCTGCAAAAGATCCCTGCTACATAGTTTATAATCTGAATCTCTAATTTGCCTGAAATACAAATATCTATATCTCCTTTCCCTTTTCTGAATCCTTTCTCCCCACGCTTGGCAACATCTGGCTTGTTGAGTTCTTCTTTGCCCAGTTTGAGAGATTGCAATTTTGGTCAGCTTAAAGTTTTGAAAGCCATACCCTCCCCCAGAATGTTATGGCACATTCTGAGGATCTTCAAACATGTCTAACAGTATCCTCTTCCTTCTCTCCTCCTCAACTCAGTGTTACCTTTTTTTTATACTTGCACCGAAATTTAGTGTGCTTAGTGTGTCATTCTTTGGTTTGTCTTCTTTGATATTGTTCTGGGTTTGTTTTTTCTTCGATCCAGCTTTTGGTCATGGTTTGCTTTTTTCCCTCTTTTGTACAGAGCCTGTTGTGTGATGCTAGTCATCCTGAGTGTATGTATACATCGGCAATTCGCCTACCTACTACATATAATGAACAGAGACATAGATAGAAGAAGAAAAAGAAAAAAAAAAGGGAACAAAAAAGAAGAGAGAGTAAAAGGATTAACCAGTAGCAAATTGGATTCCTATTTGTTTTTCTGGGTGTGCATAGATTATAGAATAAATATTCTTCTCTTTTTTAACTTTTTGGTTCTGATGTACTGAAACATATAATTGGAGTGGAAATGGATTTTGGCTTTGGTGTGCATATACTGTTTTTTATATCTAACCTGGATTTTGGCATTTAACACAGCCAAATATAGATAATTCTTCAACCAAAAGGAAACAAAACAAGAACTTTTTCTCAATAGGAAGCCAGAAAGTCATAAATCACACTAAGTCTCTTTTAGAACATGAAAGTTAGGTTCTGTTTGCTTTTTATTTTATTTCCTGAATTTTTTGAAAAAAGTAGTGAAAACAAAAAATGGAAATTGAAACTAGAAAACACAGAAAATTGTACCAATAACCAAACAAGCCCTTAAGGTTCATATTGACTTCCATAAAAAAATTTTAAAAAGAGAGAAGTGCTAGGAAATATCACTTAAGAACTATAAGTAGCCAATGCTAACAGATTTATTGCAATATTGGCACTCATTTATCATAACAAAAGACAAAAAGCTTTCACCAATATGAGCTCCATTTCCTTTCCAAAAAAGAGCCAAACTCAACAAGAAATGTGAAGAATGGAAGAAACTGTGTACTTACAGATTATACAGCAAACCTTGTACTCTTGTCTGACAGAGGAGTGCAGACATTTCTCTCACTCTTTCCTTCAGTCAGCTCTTTGGCACATTGGTTGTCTTGACTGTGCTTGCTGAAGGAAAATTCTGAGGGAAGTTCATTCTTTATTTAGTTAGGATGACTAGTTCATGGGAGGTGGTGCTGGTGCTGGTGCAAGACAGGACACAGATAATAATGACTATGGCAAAAGCAACTGGGAAAAGGAAGGAGGGAACTCTCCAGAAATTAAAGGACATTGGTTACCTGTTAACTTTCTCAAGGGAAGGTACACTTAAAAGTTTGACTCATTTGACCTGTCGATTTCCACTCACTAAAAATAGATATTAGTATATTTCCTTAAAGATAGCTGGTCAAGACCTCAATTGATTTTTGGAAAAAACAATTAAAAAATTATTATGAAAATTAAATTTTATATATAATTAAAAAAAAAAGTTGAAAACTTATTTTTTTTAGTAGTTATAGATTGTACAAAAAAATTAAAAACTGATATTTTTTCTAGATTCTGATTATTTTTAAAAATTTATCCAAATATATGAAAAATAATTTTTTTTGATGAAAAAACTGATTGTCATGAAAAAAAGAACATCCTAAGTTTTGTTTATATTCATTTATCTTATTCTCAAATCAAACAGCTATATCTTTTTTTTTTTTTTTTGCTTGAGATGAATGTAATTGTTAAGCATAATTTATTTTTACATGAATAATGCTATTTATGTGTTTTTTTTTTTGGTACAATTATACAGTTAAATTGTTCACTATGCAGGTGTTCTATATGAAAAATTATTGGGCGAGTACAAATCTAACACTTTATATTTATAAACATTTATGGTAAAATTAATGGAGCCCAAAAACAATAGCTTGTATTTTAAATGAAGTTAATGAAATTCATTCTTTTTATGAGTGTGTAAATACGTGGTGTTAAATTTATCTATTTAAAAATCTCTAGTTCCATATTTCTATCCAAGTTCAAGTGACCCAACAACTTTTTAAACCATAATTCTGACTTTAAAATAAGCACATAAAGCACTACTTTTTTCAAGGATTGGAGACGGCCCCCACCTGTTCTAAAGTCAGTTACCCCATGGAGATTTTCTTCCTCTTTTTCTATGTCCTTATTTTTCTCCACTATATTATAATTGCATAAAGGAGTTTCATTTGAGCTTAAGATATCAGAAGTTAATAATATTCAAGCTAAAAAAAATAAGAATAATAAGAATGAATAGTGGAGAAGAAGAGAAAATATGTTATTGATATTCTCAAAGGTTGTTTCTCTATGGAGTATAAAAGGACCATTTACAGCAAGGGTGAGAGATATAATATTATATCAAATCATAATTATATTCTGCTCTAATCATATATTTATCGAATCAATTAAAGATATGGACATCCATAATCAAATGATATTTCATAACACTCCTTTAGATGTCTATTAGAGATATATTTTATTAAAACCTTATTAAAAAAAAAGTAGGAAAAAATCTTAACGAAGGGAAAAGTATACTATCCTCATTGTGAATTAGTAACTGCTCGTTAAAAATCTTATTAAGGAAAAATTAATGGGATAAAACCTTAATAAAGGAAAAAAGAGTATATCCTGTCTAGTCATATCTTTGAATTAATTAAAGATATGACATCCATAATTAAATGATATTTCATCCTCTTTTTTGTTTTTGGTTAATGTTCATCTTTTGTCCCCCCCTCGATCATTGAGTTTATTTGTTTGATCCCTCTTCTAATGTGTTTCTTTGATTGTAGTAGTGTTTGAATCACAAGAAATTTAGTGAGATGTCTCACTCTTGTTATTTTTGCGATGGCTTACAGTGTGACAACATGAGTACTACACTTATGGTAGGTGATGAATTAATCTCAATTGATGGTGATCGAATGGGTTTTCTCCCTAGTTTTGTGTCAATTTCTCTAGTTTTGTGCCGTCAAGTGTGTTCTCATCTTTGGTTTTTGAACAAGCGTGGAATATATTTGTTACAATCCAAAGAGAGGACTAATCACAAAAAAAACTTGAGAGTTCCTACAAAGTAAAATTTCTCTTTATATTGGATTCTTAAAAGAAAAAAACTTGATGTTAGGAAATGTCTCTATAATTTGGTTCTAATGGATGTCAAGCATGTTTTTTAGAGAGCACGATTTCCTTTTTGCTAAGGATGTATGCACAGGTTAAATGTTTTGTATCTTTAGTTACTCGTTGATCCAACTTGCGGGATGTAAGTTATTTGATTGTATTTGTTTCTCTTGTTATAAAGTTGGGCTTACCGTTCTTTAGCAATGAAATTTCCTTTCATGACCAAAAAAAAAAAGAAAAGTTGTGTATTCACAGCATTACATTTTCTCACTTCCTTTTTGACAAAACTGTAATTTTACTACCTCTCTTTTATATTAATATATTTTGTACTTATTTTTTTTTTTTATTGATTAGACAATGACATTTTATTGTTTTGTTTTCACATATCTTTATGTTTTTCTTGCCACAAATCTTTTTGGTTCTTTTTTCTACCCATAATATCATGTTCTATTCTTCATGTACAACAGGAACATACTCATTAATTGCACCTAAGCATCTATGGATGATAATGATTAAATTCTTTCACCTATTTATTCATGAAGCCAAATAAACAAGAACAAATGCTATCAATATAATTTTTTTAATCTGATAATATAATAAAGAGTTTAGAATTAGAACAATTTTATCAAACATATTGATACTACCAGTAGCTGATATTAAACATATACACTAGATAATCAAACTAGGCCTGAATATATACCACATGACATTGATTTTCTTATTTTATAATTATTACCAATTCAATAAATTTAAATAATAAATTATATTTCTATATTTCAAGTTTTATGATATATAAATAATTTTTTATTATAATAAAAAATATTATCATTTTTAATTTATTTATTAAATAATTTTATTACATTATAACTGCCCATTTAATTATCTTTCTAATAAATATATTTAAAATATTCTCTATTTAAATATTTGAATTTTCTCAAAATCTCGATATCATATTACATTATAAAGAAAAAAGTTTTTTGTCTCTCAACTTTAATTTCAATGTCCTTTACACTTCATTGCTAATCAAACATAAGAAATATTAGGGTGTGTTTGCTTTGTCTTTCCAATTTTTAATTTTTAGTTTTAGATTTGTGAAGGAAAATTGAAAAAATTGAAAGTTAACTTTTGAGTTTTCAATTTTTCAGTTTTTCCTTCACAATTCAAATTGAAATCTGAAAATCAAAGTAAATGCATCCTTATTTTTCTGAATACTCTATTCTTCTGTAATAAAGTTGAGTACTTCCAACTATTCAAGGAAAAAGTTTGCCCGCCTATTTTAAATGGCATATTTGTGATTTCATGCAACAAAATTAATATCAATTTATATTTATTTTTTGTCTGATTTACTCTATTGTCTTTCGATTTATTTTCAAGATGGGACTAGAGTCATTAGATTAAGGGTGTTGTTGTCATTTTAAAACATAATTTTAATTTTAATTGATATTTATATTTGTTTTACTTTACTTTATTATTGTTTGCTTTATCTATTGCATCGTATAGCAGTTATCATATTAAAGGCAATTTCATCTTAATAAAACGACATTTAATGATAAATGAATATTTATAATAAAAAAATATTTAATATATAAGTAATTATTTAAAATAATATAAACATACAAATAAATGATAAAGTATTATAATAGCATATAAATAAAATTTAAACATAAACACTATTTATTATAAATTACAATTATATAAATAAAAATAAAATATTTAAAATAAATATAATTTACTAATAATTATTTTAATTATAATATTTAAATTGAACTAATTAATAAAAGTTATCATTTTGATATATATATATATATATATATATATATATTTTTTATTTACACATAATCACACAATGAAAAATACACGAAAGATACACTTAAAATCAATTTATTTTTAAATATTTTTTTACATCAAATAGGTTTCTAAAAGTGAAAGTGTGACATCAATTTGATTCTTGACAATTCATGTGACATCAAATAGATTTATCCCTTTCTAATAAAGTATAAGTGATATCATATTTTGGCTTTCAGGGACTATTTGATGTCAAATACTTTTAAGTATTAATATGGTGTCATGTTTTAATTTTTATTACAAATTTATGTTTTGTTAAATTCAAACTTATGATTGCAGTTATTTGTGATAAAAAAAATGATAATGTTATTTATATCATATTTAATTTTCATATATTAATAGTGTAAAAATATTTTGCAATATCATATAATTATGTATTGCAATATTAGCCAACAAGATTGGTTTTCACATTGACTAATTCAAAAGTTATGCAAATTAAAATATTTAATTGAATGATAATATGTAAATAAAAAATTTACATTCATTAGTATATCAAACTTAAATCATATTATATAATATAACATTTATACAAGGTCATATAATATACTATATAATATAAAAAATTCATAACTATTATACTATTATAGCCATATACTCTATTCTTTCACTGCATTAAAATTTTCATAATTTTGTAGCATTTTAGCCATACATTCTATAATTTTGCTGAATTTTTTTAGGTGAATATTTTTACTGCAGTTAATGTTATTCTAATATATCATATTTTACTTTCATATTGTAGAGATTATGCTCTTACACATTTAATATAATAGATGATAATAGATATTAAAGTGTGTTTTGAATAAGTTTAATTATTCTAGAGGTCCCTTTATTTTCATTTAATTTTTAATTAAGTTTTTATAGTTTAAAAATTATAATCAAATCCCTATAATATATAGAAATTTTCAATCAAATTCCTATAGTTTAACAATTTGTGATCAACTCCCTATCCTCTACAAAAAATTTTAATTAAGTCCTTAAATTTAAAAATTTTATAATCAAGTCCTTATAATTTTATAAAATATATTGTCTTGATTCAAAATTTTTGTACAATACAAAGGGCTTATTGAATACTTTTATATAATATAAGAATTTGATTATAAATTTTTTAATTATAAAGATTTAATTGAAAATTTTTTGTGTAATATAAAGATTTGATTACGAATTTTTAAACTATAAATATCTAAATTAAAATTGAATAAAATTATAAAGACCTTTAGAATAATTAAACGTATGAATATAATGTTAATAACTAAGAGGCAGTATTTATCAAAAGATTAAGATTTGATAATTGTTAATGTCAAGAAATGGTCCATAAAAAGAAATTTAATGCCAAGAAAAATATATAAAAAATTTAGTTGTAGGAAAAACACTAGCAAAAGGAAAAGACATATCTACTCTTACAGTCTTGTCTATAAATAGTGGATGACACTATAATGTCAGGAAAATATTCCCCAATCACTTGGAGAGTGACTTCATATTACCTAGATTTGAATGCTAGAGAGGATTGAAGAGGAAAGACTTATCCTACCCAAAAGAGAATAATAGTTAATAAATAAAAAAAAAGGAGTTTTCAATAATTGTTCTTGCCCCGTTCTTATTATTATGTATTGGATTTTAATTGGTGTGCTTTTTGTCTCTAGTATTTAACAACCTGACTCCAAAAAACAGTAATCTAGTGCAATCAAATTAGTAAAGCTACTTTTAATGCTCTACCCAATACGGGTAGTCCTCATAGAGTATTGGGATGCTGTTAAACGAGAGAAGACAATCAGAAAATCATGTCTATGGAGAGAGTGGTGTAAAACAAAAACTATCTTCATTACAATAGACAAGCAACTAATCATTAGCACAATGAATAAGAAATTCGGTTTAAACTTCTAACTTTGTTTGTTCACAAAAAGGAGCTATCCAATTACAGTTACCAACATTCCTGTGTATAAATCTAAATCTGGTTCATTGAACCTTCAAGGTTTTAGTGATAATATTAACATTTGAATTCAAAATTGCTGAATGGCTTCAGGTGACTTTTCTCTTCTTCTGCAACCTCTGCAGCTTTTGCCACTTGAGGTAGATCTGGTATGACAATCCAGAGAATACCATAAAAACACAACCCCATTGCTTTGTTGAAAGGGGATTCCCACTCAATAGTGAAGATACCACAATGCTAACAAATTTGCGAGTGGTAGTGATGGTGGTGTTAGCCAAAGAACCAAAACGGCTTATAGTCAAGAAGATGAAATTCTGGCCCACAGCACCACAGCAGCAATAGAGAAAAATATCCCATGCTACCTCTGGATGCTGTTTGCAAAAGTGAACTGCCTCAAATCCACTGCCACGGGGCCATCCAAACATGTAAATCATATTGTATATGGTTCCCCATAAATTCATGCCCAACATAATATCCCAAGCACTTGTCTTTGGGTACCTGAGTAAGACAAGCCAATAGTTAGAAACTTAATATTAAGAACACTGAATTGTATTTGAGATTTTCACAACGAAGAGTCATTTGCCATTTGGCAAGCCAAACAATTTTGAGATTTGAGAAGTCAACATACAAAAACACCCATGAAATGGCAGCTCAGACAGCTGACATGTGAAAGCAACAACTGGTAACATAGATTTCTCCAAAAGTGCATCAAATGGGAAACACAGACATGATAAATCATGCTTAAATTTGTCTAGGACTAAACTATTAAACCATCCACCAGGGACACAATTATAAGGACAGATATCTCCAATTTTCCAGCCAGTAAAGCTAACCAAAATAGCATCAGATTCTAAGCCAATCCATTTTGGTTCCCTTAATCAGCTGCCAACACTGAATTTATCTCTGACTAATGAACCTAACAGAATTAACCAGCACTTCAAAGTAGAAAGCTGGATTAAGGACACTAATGGACCCAAGGAGAAACAATTCCAGGAACTTTCCATACAGAATTTGTTCCCATTGAGTGCCTGTGATTTCTATTCCAATAGATTACAATTTCCAAGAAAAGATTGCTTATCTATTATGCTACACCCTAGAGAACAGGTTTGATCCCCAAAACTTTTTCAAAAAAAAAAAGGGGAAAGTATGAGAGTTGATAACAGCCCTTGCAGGTTTGCCTAGGATAGGTCTAAACAAATTATCCCAAATGTTGAATAGTTTTCAAACACCAATGGTGAACAATACAAATAAGCCAACCACTGATAAAAATTAAAAGTTTAAAACAGCATACTCACCTCATCTGTAATATAAAAACAGTTTCATGTCATTCCAGTGATCAAAAGGGTGCACAGCAACATGCAGAAAGGGTGAAAAAGGAGAGAGATACCAAGGAAGTATGGTAGTGCAGATTTTGTAGTTTACATGCAATCAGATTGACTAGAATTGCTACACGACAAACAAAAATAGAGAGTTATACTACCTTGCTTTTAAGGAATCCTGAGTTGCATTTGTAAATCCATCAAAAGCAAGGTTCAGGA